>JADBJO010007013.1:45000-70000 GCA_016801955.1 Conus betulinus
TCACTGCAGAGTCCCTCTGATCTTGAAAGCACGAGCAGAGGGGATGTCTGACGACAAATCAGTTATATCTCTCAGCCTCTGAGAGGCAAATCCCCGGACCCTCGTCCCGGCAACGACACCTCGGCCGTAAAAAAGATGATTAAAGAAACAAGGCCCCGCGAGATGTCTGTTCAACATGATCATTGGGAAAGATGAACGACGGTCGACTGCTGGCCTGGGGATTCATCTACTCGCCCCAAGACTTGAAAACATCCCTGGTCTGTGGTTCCAATCTTGCACACAGTGGGTTTCTGTCCCACTTGTGACCTTCATCGATGTTCTGGGTTGCGGTCTTGAGGATGATAAATCTAACGTCCCGTGTGCAGCAGAAAACTAGCTTACATACAAAAAAAAGCAGGGGGAGGGGGAATGTTCCTGGCAAACTTCTTTCAAAAACTGAACTGACAAAAATCTAACGCTACACAGAGCGAAAAATATGAACAATGGCTGGCTCTGCATCGGACTATGGTGTATCTGTGAGAAGTGTGGCAGGAATATCATTGAAGGAAATCCGTTGTAACATACTGTGTTCATCAAGAAGGTAATTTGTCTTTGTCCCCACCTCCGTTTGGTCTTGTGTGTTACGTCAGTGGCATTACTCCGTGCCGCTCATTCCAGCTCACTCACATTCACACTCAGCACAGCCCCGGTCCTCTCAACCACAGGAGTGGTCAGTCTCCAGTCATCGGAGGTAACCCGTCACAGGAGACGCTGCAATGCTCGGAGTCACTTTGACGGTGTTCATGGGCGTGTGATGTCATTCAGCATCCTCAGGACATTCACAAACCAAGCCTCCTGCTGACTGATAAAAATTGCTTTATCGCAGAGTCAGCATGAGTGAGCAGCAGCTTCTGAAGGGCGTCAACAACGTCTGTCTAATGAATCTGTTGATAACGATAACTCTAAAAACGAACTCACTATGGGCATAGACGGAACGGAAATCAAAACTGAAATCACCACGTAGGCAAAGTATAACCCCGCTACAAAACTATATGCTTTTTTATGGTGAGTGACGCGATAAAGTGACGAAGAGTGCTATGGAATATCAATCCGATCAGAGTTACATGACAGCGCTGTTCTTTGAGTTTGTTTTTCGTAATACATCCAAGCGTCAACAAAGCCCAAAGAAACCCTGCACTCTTGGTCAGGATTTTGGAGCAACTCTCAGAGAAGCAACCGTTAAAAGGAGGATACAATTCAACTGACTCGTTCCAGTCTCCTCATATGAGTTATAGCCAGTTCAGTTCTGAGAAAAGAGCCAGTCGAAGTCAGGGCAGAAAAAAGATCCTTCAAAAACTCGCTCTGATTGAGGCGAAATGACGACCTCACAGCTCGCACAGCAGAACGTTACCCCCCACACCACCCACCCACCCCCTCCCCCCTTCCCGTGTCAAGGTAGATGGTGGACTTGTATACATTCCTAGACCCCACTCACAAAGCCTCCAGGCCCTGAGGTACAGATCTTCCAGCTGAATAAACAGACTGGACAAGAAGTGACTAAATTAGGGAAAGGGGCAAACGGACAAGACGTAGCACGTCTGACCTACACATGATATGCACTGTCCAAATCTTGAGACATTCAAGTTACAGAGCAGGAGCGAAGATGATGTTGTGAAGAAAGTGCATATGTATTGTAACAGAACAAGTTTCTAAGTTTTTTTCAGTAGCCATCATTGGTCTATGGTCCAGTCAGAAGTGGACAAATAGATTCACCATTAGCCCTTCACTGGGCTGGTCAGTCAGGGTAAGATGACATCAGCCATTTGACCTGGGGTCATCAGTCAGTGTAGGATGGTTTCTTTAATCTGTTACCACTGAAGACATCAAGACGTGCATCGAAGCTAATACTTTTAACCTATAGCAAACCAAAACGACGATAGCTGAATAATTATTGTCCAATGTCTTTTATGAAAGTGTGATGTATGATAAATCAGAATAAAGGCGGAAGAGGGGATGCTTACACAAAGAGAGGAGAGTTGGGGGTAAAATCAAAAAAGAGGGAGGGGAAAGAAAAAAAAAAAGAAGAAGAAACAAAACGAAATAAAGAAAAGTACGTGCGCCATGAACTACACGGTACTTAGGCACAAAAAAGAAGAAAGTGAGAGAGACAGAGAGAGAGAGAGAGAGAGAGAGAAACAGAGACAGAGACACACAGAGTGAGACAGACAGACAGACAGACAGACAGAGACAGAGAAAAAGAGAGCGAGACACAGAGAGAGACAGACAGAGACAGAGAGAGAAGTGAGATAGAGAGAAGAGAGAGAGAGAGAGAGAGAGAGAGAGAGAAAGACAGAGAGAGAGAGAGAGAGAGAGAGAGAGAGAGAGAGAGAGAGAGAGAGAGACGTGTGTTAACAAGTCCTTCGATTACCTGTCTACCACCACCACCACCACCTCAAAACCTCACCTCACCAACATCACCCCAGTGCCCAACCAGTCCCCTTTCCTTCCTAATCAGCCCCCTGCATCTTTCCATCATCTCCCTGGTGTGACTGACCCCTGGGGTCATCAGACGAAGATGACCTTCAGTCCTCTTCATCCCCTCCCCCTCCTCATCCCCCCACCCCACCCCCCTACCTCTGTCCCATCTATTTCAGCGATCCTCTACCGTACCACCTCTCTGCACTCGCAGCTGCCTTGCTTTTTGTTTTCTTCTTTGACCCAGTGTCCTGGGTCTTCTCTTTCTTGTCCCTGTGCCTTCTCTCTCTCTCTCTCTCTCTCTCTCTCTCTCTCTCTCTCTCTCTCTCTCTCCTCTCTCTCTCTCTCTCTCTCTCTTGTTATTCTATGGGCCTAAAGAGTATGAATATGCATATGCGCTCACGCAAATTTACGTACACTTACTGTCTCTGTCTTTCTGTCTGTCTGTCTGTCTGTCTGTCTCTCTCTCTCTCTTAAAGAGTTGAAATTCAGAAGTGTAGAATGGGTGCAGCACTGAAACAAGATAAGAGGCTATCAAATATGAGGACGATCTTACATGTGCATGCTATTGTATGTATGCCCCCACCCCCCCAAAAAAAAAAAAAAAAAAAAAAAAAAATTCACACTCCCAACATGCATGAATTTTTTTTTAAACAAGGTTTTATTTCAGCAAACACCGACAAATACAATCAATACAGAACAGGAAACACAAAAGCAAAGCTTAATATAAGCGTCACCTGCTTAGGAGGTCACAACAATGCATGAAATTAAACACACGAATGAAATTAAACACACGAGATTCGATGCCGAGCCTTCAGCAACATCACGACCTTTATTTTCCCCTCTCGTCCCGTTCCAGTCATTTCAGGTTTGCTTTGTCCTTGATTCAGGCAGTTGTCTGTCCTTGGTCAAAGCGAGTTTCACGTGCTTTTAACAATTCTGGTTCTAACGCGAGCTTCAAAACAACATCCCACGAAAGAAATCAGTTTCTTGATGTATCATGTTACGCTTTATGGGGATGCTGTGTCTACCCTGTTTGATTAGGTATTGGCTCACTTAAGATTATACCAAACAAGGCCACTTCTACAGAGTAACTCTGGACACTAACCGCACAACTGCCGGAGGAATCGAGGGAGGGTGAGGGGTGGAGGTAAAGAGAGACGGAGACGGAGGAAGGGAAGGAGATGGACTGAGAGAGGGAGAGAGAATGAGAGAGAGAAAGAGAGAGAGAGGGGTGGGGAGGAGAGAGAGAATGAGAGACAAAAGAGGAGAGAAAGAAGACAGAACAGGAGAGAGAGAAAGAAAGAGAGAGGGGGGGGAGGAGAGAAAGAGAGACAAAGACATAGAGAAAGAGAAAGACAGAGACACAGACACTGAGACAGAGAGACAGAAAAATAGAGACACACAGAGAGACACAGACACAGAGACAGGCAGAGACAGAGACACAAATACAGAGAGAGAGAGAGAGAGAGGGGGGGGGGGGGGGGGGGGAAGACGGGAAGGGGCTGGAGGAAAGAGGGCAGAGACATAATGTTGGAGGAGGGGATGGAGGCAGGCATAGAAACCCATTCTCAGGGTCCAAGCACCACCCATCCTTCCACTGGTTCTGTCCAGCCTCTCTGCCCCCTACCCCCCCCCCCCCCCCCCCCCTCCCTGGGGCTGCCTAATACCTCACATGTTGATGGAAGAAAAAAGGATGTCACTGGTTTTCTGTTGCCTCTCCAGTTTTACACTCATTGACAGTTACGCCTTCGCTTTCTCTGCACTCCGCGACTTGCTCTTTGAACCTCCACCACCACCGCCCCCATTCCCACCCTCCTCCTTTCCCTACACCCCCCCAACTCCTTTCTTGCTGTGTAATCAACTAGTAAGTGGTGTGGGCATTATTCTGCCCCGTCCTGTGATCTTTGATGCACGTGCAGAGCAGACGTCCAATAAGGACTTCGTTTAATCTCTCAGCCATCTGAGAAGTGAATTTCCCCTTGCCTTCTTTCCAGCGAAGAACGACTGACCTATGAAAAAAAAAACAAAAAAAAAAGAAAAAAACGATAATAAAAGAAACAAGACCCCATGAGGTGCCTGGTTAGAATGAACATTCAAAAGAATGAAAGACAGAGGCTTGGTGGCCTGATGGTTTATGCCCTCCCCTCGAAGTGACCAAATATCCCCAGTCTTCTGCTCTTTGGTGAGGGGTGTTTTTTCTTGTTTGTTTGTTTGTTTTTTGCCTGTCGCAGGACTTTGAATGTTAGCCGACGCATCAGCATGCAGGCAGGGGCTCGCTTACAACAATCCACGGAAACAAGGCATTTTTCCCTTGCAAAATTGTCTGGGAAACTCATATGAGGACAAGAGAAATAAAATGTGACATAAAAAAAACAATGGAGGAGATGTATATGTACAGATAGATAGATGGATGGACAGACAGACAAATAGCCAGATAGTTCGATATATATATATATATATATATATATATGATAGACATATACATATATATATTGATAGATAGATATAGATAGATAGATAGATAGATAGATAGATAGATAGATAGATAGATAGATAGATAGAGACAGACAGACAGACAGACAGACAGACAGACAGACAGACTGATAGATAGATAGATAGATAGATAGATAGATAGATAGATAGATAGATAGATACACTGATTGATAGATAGATAGATAGATAGATAGATAGATAGATAGATAGATAGATAGATAGATAGATAGATAGATAGATAGATAGACAGATAGATAGATAGTCAGACAGATAGATAGATAGAGAGAGATTGAGAGATAGAGAGAGAGATACAGACAGATAGATAGATAGAGAGAGATTGAGAGATAGAGAGAGAGATAGAGAGAGAGACGGCCACACAGATATCTAGAGAGAAATGTACAGGTAGACAGACAGACAGACAGACAGACAGACAGACGGAAAGACAGAAAGGTAGCTGATGTCATACCTGTCGTTTGCTCAGCACCGCTCAAGGCTGTTGCTGAGTGCAGGATGTGGACAGTATGTAAGAAGAAAGAACGGCGGTGCATGCCGCACTTCCTTCATTCCCACTCCATATCTGGTCATGTTCCGGAGCTTTCGTCTGTACTTCGGCCTCAACACAGGGTGGGCTGTAAACTAATACATACCATAGTTTAGAAAATACATATATTTTAATACATACCATAACTGGACTAAACGTGAAATGATCATTAAAATGTTACATTTACAATTTAAAATAAAAAGTGAAATGAGACCTAGAGATTGAGAGAGAAAGGAAAGGGGGGGGGGGGGGGGGGTGGAGTGAGGAAGAGATAGAGTAGAGTGATAGAGGAGGATAGAGGGAGGAGATGAACCGGGGGATAGGGATGAACGGAGATATATGGGTAGGCAGGGCAGGAAGAGACGCAAGGGGGGAGGGGGGTGGGGAGCGCAGCCAGGGGAAGTGTGTGTGTGTGTGTGGGGGGGGGGGGGGGGGGGTAAAGGTCGTTACCTTGTATGAAAAATGAGGAACGGTACGAGAGGAGGGGGAAATTTGTGTGTGTGTTATTCTAGAAACAGATTATTGGAGTCCATAACCCCACCAGTAGAAGGAACAGAACGAATCCGGTGTCTCTCCGACTCCAAACATCATCGGGACCAGTCAGTCTAATTAGTGCCTACGCACCAACTTTGGCATCCACAGAAGCAAAAGACAAGTTTTATGACGACCTCAGTGCTGCTATAAGGAGAATTCCCGACAGAGAATTACTGTTCATCGCAGGCGATTCATCAACGCCAGAGTAGGTGTCGATCACAACTCCTGGCCCACCTGCTTGGGTCAGTTCGGCACTGGGAAAAATAAACGAGAATGGCCAGCGCCTGCTAGAGCTCTGCTGTCATCATGGGTTGTGCGTCAGTAACACCTTCTTCAACACGAAGCCTCAGCATCGAGTCTCCTGGAGACACCCTCGATCCAAACACTGGCATCAGCTCGATCTGATCCTCACCAGACGTGTCAACCTTTCCAGCATCAAGATCACTCGCAGCTACCAGAGCCGATTGTGACACTGACCACTCTTTGGTGTGCAGCAAAGTGAAGCTCCGCGCGCGAAGAGACTGCACAGTAGGAGAAAGGAGGGCCGGCCTCGCATCGACACCAGCAAAACACGCGATCAAAGAAAGTGGAGGAGGAGTTCGCGCGCGTGTTGGAGGATTCTCTCCCTGGCCCACCCACTGCAAATGCCCAAGACCGATGGGAACACTTCAGAGATGCTGTCTACAACGCCGCCATGTCCACCTTTGGCAAAAAGACCAGCAAGTCAGCTGATTGGTTCGAAGCCCATTTAGAAGAAATGACACCAGTCATCGAGGCCAAGAGAAACGCCCTGACAGCATACACAAACCCATCCCAGTGAGCAGAACCTCCAGGTTCTCCGTGCTGCTCGCAGCAAAGTCCAGCAGTGTGCCAGGCAATGCGCCAACGATTATTGGCTTCAGCTCTGCTCCCAGATCAGATCGCAGCTGACACAGGCAACATTAAGGCGATGTATGACGGCATCAAGCAGGCACTGGGCCCAACACAGAAGAAAACTGCCCCTTTGAAATCAGCTACAGGGGAGGTGATTCAGGACAGAGAACAACAGATGGAGCGCTGGGTAGAACACTACACTGAGCTATATGCAAGGGAAAATGTAGTCACAGAAGATGCCCTGAATGCCATAGAGCGCCTACCAGAACTGGAAGAGCTTGACAGAGAACCAACCATAGACGAACTCAACGAAGCCTGGACTCTCTTGCCTCTGGCAAGGCACCAGGGAAAGACGGTATTCCCGCCGAAGTACTGAAGTGCTGTAAAGAGACACTTATCACCGAGTTGCATGAAATCCTCTGCCTCTGCTGGAGTGAAGGCGAAGTACCACAAGACATGAGGGATGCTAACGTCGTCACACTGTACAAAAACAAAGGTGACAGAAGCGATTGCAATAATTATCGTGGCATATCCCTCCTTAGTATCGTTGGGGAAAGTCTTTGCACGAGTAGTACTGAAGAGCTCCAAGTACTTGCAGAGCAAGTTTATCCTGAATCGCAGTGCGGTTTCCGTGCCAACAGATCCACTATAGATATGATCTTCTCCCTTAAAAACAACTTCAGGAGAAATGTAGGGAGCAAAGGCAGCCACTCTTCATTGCCTTCATAGATCTCACAAAGGCTTTCGATCTGGTCAGCAGGGATGGCCTCTTCAAGATCCTCCCCAAGATTGGATGTCCACCCAAACTTCTCAGCATCATCAGATCCTTCCACGAAGACATGAAAGGCACTGTCGTCTTTGACGGCTCAACATCAGCTGCCTTCAACATACGGAGCGGAGTGAAACAGGGTTGCGTCCTGGCTCCCACCCTGTTTGGAATCTTCTTTGCTGTGATGCTGAAACACGCATTTGGTCCTGCAGCTGAAGGTATCTCTACCTCCGAACCAGGACAGACGGAAAGCTCTTCAACCTCTCCAGATTAAGAGCCCAGACTAAAGTCAAGCTGAGGTGCCTGCGTGACTTCCTCTTTGCAGACGACGCAGCAGTAACCGCCCACTCAGCCGAGGACCTACAGCAGCTCATGACTTGCTTCAGCGATGCCTGCCAAGACTTCGGGCTTACCATAAGCTTGAAGAAAACACAGGTCATGGGACAGGATGTTGACTCTCCCCCAGTCATCAGCATCAATGACCATGAACTGGATGTCGTCCATGACTTTGTTTATCTGGGCTCAATATATCTCAGACACCCTCTCACTTGACGCAGAGCTCAACAGGCGCATCGGCAGGCAGCTACCACCATGACCAGACTGACAAAGAAAGCATGGAACAACAGCAAGCTGACCGAGCACACAAAGATCCAGATCTACAGAGCCTGCGTCGTGAGCACCCTCCTGTATGGCAGCGAGTCTTGGACTTTGCGTGCCCGACAAGAGCGAAAGCTCAATGCTTTCCATATGCGTAGCCTCCGACGCATTCTGAACATCACCTGGCAGGACAAGGTCCCAAACAACACTGTCCTGGAAAGAGCCGGAATGCCCAGCATGTACACGCTGCTGAAACAGAGACGTATGCGCTGGCTCGGCCATGTCGTGCGCATGGATGACGGACGGATCCCTAAAGACCTCCTCTATGGAGAACTTGTGCAGGGAAAACGTCCCACAGGCAGACCACAGCTGCGATTCAAAGACGTGTGCAAGAGGGACCTAAAAAGCCTTGAACATTGACCAGAACAACTGGGAAGCAACAGCCCTCGAACGGTCAGCCTTGAGACAGACTGTGCAGAAAGGTCTCTCCAAGTTCGAAGAGACGAGAGAGAGAGAGAGAGAGAGAGAGTGAGAGAGGGGTGGGGGGGGGGGGAGGGGGGGGGGGGGGGGGGGGGGGGGGGGGGGGAGGGAGGGAGAAGTAGGCGGGGCGAGAGAGACGAAGGGAAAACGGGAAAGCGGTAGGGTAACAGAGAGAGAGAGAGAGAGAGAGAGAGAGAGAGAGAGAGAGAGGAGAGAGAGAGAGAGAGAGAGAGAGAGAGAGAGAGAGCAGTAGATGCAGTAAATCAAGAGAGAGACAGAGAGTTAAGGAAAATCAGAGAGAGAGAGAGGGGTGGGGGGACAGAGACAGACAGAAAGAGAGAGGAGTAGGCAACTCGAAAAGAGAACAAGGCGGTGTAGGCAAAATAAGAGAATGACTTTTAATATCAAATAATTTCAATAACAAACACAAAGATTCATCATTTTAGTGTGCCAGTTTCCTCAAAATACACAATAAAGCATATTTAGCTCTACTTGCAGATCTTTACAAGCAAAAGTAAAGCTTAAGCCTGTAGAAAAATAAATGCCAAGCTATCTATAAACATTCACGACGGGCATTTCGACTCCATTATATGTCCGTCTTTCTCTTTCGGTAAGAGAACCACCCTTTCTAAACACAATATTATTACTTTTGGTCATGTTTATTTTTAGCTGCAATGCAATAGCTCTTTCTAAACTGTTCAGCTGGGTTTGTAAACAATCATAGTTTCAGACATTAATACAACATCGTCTGTTAAAAGAAGAATGGAAATTTAAAAAAAAAAAAAAAAAAAAAAAAAAATTGATAAGCTTTGTATCATGTCATCCAGAATTTGTTACTTGTAATGTCAATTCATTACCAAATAAGGAAAACAACATAGGACTGCATACATCACCTTGCTTAACACCAGCCGTGCAGTTTATCTAATCAGTCAGAGACCCACCACTTCACACTCTAGCTTTGACGGAGCATTCTCATGACACATCGATAATTTCCCTCTGATTCCATTTTCAAAACAAAATGTGCCATAAAATACTTCAAACTATTATTTGTTTGCTCTCCACTTTTCTTCACGCCCCCCCCCCCTCTCTCTCTCTCTCTCTCTCTGTGTGTCTCTCTCTCTCTCTCTCTTCTTTCTCTCTCTCCACTTATGACTATTCTCTCTCATCCGTTCTATCTTACTTTCCTAACATTATCATGCATATCTCGTCGTTAACTTTGATCCTGTTGATAAAACGACAGAGAGAGAGAGAGAGAGAGAGAGAGAGAGAGAGAGAGAGAGAGAGAGAGAGAGAGAGAGAGAGAGAGAGAGAGAGAGAGAGAGAGAGAGGAGAGAGAGAGAGAGAGGGATGCAAGAGAGAAGAGAGAGGAGAGAGAGAGAGAAGTGGGGTGCAGGCAAAACGACGAGAGGAGAGAGAGGAGAGGAGAGAGAGAGAGAGAGAGAGAGAGAGAGAGAGAGAGAGAGAGAGAGGGGAGACAGGAAAAAGAGAGAAGCTCTATGTTCCCTCAGCTCTATGTTCCCTCAGCTGTATGTTCCCTGAAGTCAAGTTACATGCTATGTCATGTCATGTCATAATGCCATGTCATATCATGCCATGTGCCATGACATATGCCATGCCATATTACATGACGTAAATATCTCTTGACTTGAGGGAACATAGAGCTGGGGGAACATAGAGCTAATTCTCCTAACAAACCGCTCTATGTTCCCTCAGCAGCTCTATGTTCCCTCAATTCAAGTTACATGATGACCAGAGGTCAACTAATGGTCAGAGTGACCAGTGGTCAAGCAATGGTCAGTGTGTGACAGTGTTCAAGCAATGGTCAGAATGATCATTGGTCAAGCAATGGGTCGGAGTGACCAGTGGTCAAGCAATGGTCAGAATGACCTGTGGTCAAGCAATGGTTAAACTGACCAGTGGTCAAGCGTGAGTTTATAATGAAAATGACGTGAGAGAGAGAGAGGCCAAATATGACTGTAGTCGCTTGACCACTGGTCAGATTTACCATATAGCTTGACCACTTGTCAGTTAGACCATTGCTTGACCACTGGTCAGTCTGACCACTGCTTTTTACCACTGGTCACTTTGACATGACATGACATGTTACTTGAGGGAACATAGAGCTGAGGGAACATAGAGCTGAGGGAACATAGAGCTGACCCCAATCCATCCGTAACATAACCAAGTAACCGATCATTCAATGTACAACAATTTTCAGTTATGCTGATTAATAGGATAATGACATGAAAGGAAAAGAGCGGGGGTGAGAGAGAATGGGCGTAAGTGAAGGGCGGGGGGAGCGTAAGTGGAGAGTAAACAAATAATACACAGGGGAACACAGGGGTACAGAGAGAGAAGAGAGAGAGAGAGAGAGAGAGAGAGAGAGAGAGAGAGAGGGGGGGGGGGGGTTGGAGCGGACTTTCAGGGGAGGGGTGAGGTGCGGGGGTCAGGCAAGACCCAGATTGACCTTCACATGCCTAGCCTGTCTGATGCGCTCGCTCAAGGTCATCGTCTGTCCAGTGCCTATGCTTATCTACATTATGCAGAACATTGATAATTGCTCTTGCACAAATGTGTCAAATGTTTCACTGGGCTGCTTTTGGGGGGATAAAAAAAACAAACAAACAAAAAAATACGAAGAATATGTCGGCAAAGAGAAATCATCTAATCTATCAGTGTCTATGTTTTAGTTTCTCGACTTCTTCCATTTCCGTTCTTATTATTTCAGTCAGTCTATGTGCCTTTGCGTTTCTGTCATCCGACGCATTGAACAGGTGTTGTATACCTGTTGTCATGCCTGTCACTGTCTCTGTCAATTGCCTGTGCTCAATTTCCAGTCTGTCACATCGTCTGTTTATTTCCTCACTTGTTGTTTTACTTGACTTAGGCCGTCTTCACCAAGACCGTTTCTGATGAGTGACGTCTGTTGATGAAATTGATGCGGTATGGCTGGCAAAAGTCTTATCAAACGTGTGCTCCTGTGCTGTCGTCACGTTCGTCGCTGCTGTCATTTCTTCTTCGGAAATTTCTTGTCGGTCACGGTTGGGGGCCAGGGTTTCTCACAATATCGCCGCTCAGAAGAAGCCTGCGGAGCGAAAACACGGCGTGCGTGACACGAAAAGCGAGAACAAAGATTTGCACGTGCGTATCGGCCCGATACAAACTGGTGTTGCTACACATCAAAGCTTACGCACACAACTCGGTTCCTTTCATGCTGACGTTTTCCTGCCTCAAAATGTGATCCGCTGACATCACTTCAGTCACATTTTTCTACGAACACTGTTGATCAAAGCCAGGGTGACACAGCACAACACAAATGTCACGATGACCTCAGTCGAAGTTATCTGGGACTCACTGAGTGTGTGGGGGGTGCTCTCTGGATTAAAAAAAAAAAAAAGTCAACCTTATTTCGTATGACCTTTGACCTAGCGTTCAGCCTGCCATCAAAAAAATGCCGACAGCGGCCCTCCACGTTCGCAAGTCCACCATGGTCACTGACTTCCACTGTCACTGGTCACTCACTGTACCACTGTATAGAATACTAGCAGGACGTGGTTTACCACAAGTCCATACAAAGTAAAACTCCTCGCACCACTCAACAGAAGCTGCTGTCCGGACGCCATGACTGAGAGAGAGAGAGAGAGAGAGAGAGAGTGTGTGTGTGTGTGTGTGTAGGCAGGTGTGTGTGTGTGTGTGTGTGTGTGTGTGTGTGTGTGTGTGTGTGTGTGCGTGCGCGCGCGCGCTTTTTGTGTGTTTAAATGTGTGTGCGTGCGTGCGTGCGCGCGCGCGTGTGTGTGTGTGTGTGTGTGTGTGTGTGTGTGTGTGTGTGTGTGTGTGTGTGTGTGTGTGTGTGTGTGTGTGTGTGTGTGTGTTCAGAGGTATCCCAGACGCACTGTAGCGAAAATACTACACATTAAAGTTGCATTTGGAATCACGCGTTTAGTACGTTCATTGTTGTTGTATTTCTGTCTTTATACATCTATCTATCTATCTATCTATCTATCTATCTATCTATCTATCTATCTATCTATATGCATATCTATCGAGATAGATATCTAGATAGATAGATAGATAGATAGATAGATAGATAGATAGGTAGATAGATAGATAGATAGATAGATAGATATAAGGCCAGCTTGAGCGCATCATACGGCGACTGCAGAAGACAGCAGAGGACAGATGATTTGCACGATGATTTCCTCTCCAAACCCCGCCACACTGCACGCTTGCCTTATCACCTCAGTTCAAGCATCTCTCCTAAGTGCGACCCAAACTGAAGGAAAGAATTGCAGAACTCCAGGACTTTTTTTTTAAACTAGTAAGTCTGTCTCTCTCTCTCTCTTCATCTCCAGTGCTCACAAGCGAGGCGAAAGTCAAAATGGAAAGAGACACACAGACAGAAACAGAGAGACAGACAGACACAGACAGCGACAGAGAGACAGCCAGATAGAGACAGCCAGCCAGACAGCTAGCCAGCCAGCCAGATAGATCCAGAGACAGATAGGGACAGATTGAGACAGAGACAGTAAGGGTGAGAGAGAGAGAGAGAGAGAGAGAGAGAGAGAGAGAGAGAGAGAGAGACAGAGACAGAGACAGCGAGAAGACAGAGAGACAGACAGACAGACAGACAAGCAGACAGAGACAGAGACAAAGACAGAGACAGACAGACAGACAGAGCAGACAGAGAGGGAGAGAGAGAGAGAGAGAATTCTGAAGATGTTGCTGTATGTTCCCACAATATTCAAAACATAGCACACACACAACACAACACAACAGAGCACAACGTTTACTTACTTACTTACTTACATACACACACACACACACACACACACACACACGCGCGCGCGCGCGCGTGCGCGCGCGCGCGCGCGCACGCACACGTACGTATTTCCTTCTGATGTTGTACCACCATCATCATCATCATCATCATATTCATATTCAGCATCAGCGTCATCATCTGAAAGTATAAGATGCATTGTTCGCTGCGAATACTGGCAGTCAAATTTTAAGCACATTATGTCGCCGGCGGCAACATTTCCTGACGACAGTATGTTCTGATGGCAATGCATGCCAAGAAAGCTGGCATATATTGTCATTGGCGATAGTTTTTGCTTGGCGACACTGCCTGCTGCGACTGAGGCATGGGAACTCGTTCCGTGACCTATCCCGGAGACTTGAAGACCGTTGGGGCACCACAGAAAACTCCGCAACCAGCTTTCCTCCATTCGTCCGGCTCTCTCAGACGCTCTTAGGCAGTAACTGAATGCGAGACCAGTCCATGCACTGATGTTGTCCTCCCATCTCTTTGTCTTCCTCTCCTTCTGCCTCATCGCACTGTACCTTGTAGAATGGTTTTGGCGAGTCCTGCTGAGCTTAGGACATCACCATACCATCTCATTTTCCTTCTTTTCGCTTTGGACAGTAGGTCTTCGTATGGGCCAATGGCATGCCTTTCTCTGGTCTAGACCTCCAAGTTGGTGATGTGGTCTTTGTATGAGACTCCGAGGATCTGAGATCCGTACCACAGCCTACCACAGTCAACGGAAGACTGACCATGGTCAATAGACGGCGGGTGGAGGGGGACGCTCGGGATCACTAGAGGATAGCAGACTTCCCAGGTATACCAGCCCCTCCATGCATCCTCCTGCCTGCAACCAATCAACAATCATCAGATCCACCTGACCGCAGTGCCCACTTCAGTCAGTGAACTTTCAACTTCTGGCGTAGCACGTGTTGTGTGGCCTTGATGGACTCGTGCCCACGCAGTGACGGCTCCCAGGTGAAGCTGCAACTGAAACGTGTCTGCGGAGAAAGGATGCTGACTCCTGGTTCTCTGGACCAGTCATTCTAAGCCTGCGTACGGATCCTGACTCCTGGTTCTTTGGACCAGTCATTCTAAGACTGCGTACAACGGATCCTGACTCCTGGTTCTTTGGACCAGTCATTCTAAGGCTGCGTACAACGGATCCTGACTCCTGATTCTCTGGACCAGTCATTCTCTAATGCGTACAACGGATCCTGACTCCGTCTCTGGACGGACTCTAAGGCTGACGGATCCTGGTCCTGGTTCTCTGGACCAGTCATTCTAAGACTGCGTACAACGGATCCTGACTCCTGGTTCTTTGGACTAGTCATTCTAAGGCTGTGTACAACAGATCCCGACTCCTGGTTCTCTAGACCAGTCATTCTAAGCCTGCGTACAACGAGTCCTGACACCTGGTTCTCTAGAGATAGTCAGTGAGTCTGCGAACAATGGATCCTAACAGCCCGGTTCTGTGGACCAGCCAGACGAAGTCTGCGTACAACGGATCCTATCAGCTAAGTTTGGGAACAATGGATCTCTACTATTTGGATCTGCAGTCAGCCTGACTCGGACTGGAACCCCGTGTCCTTGACGGACCCAGACATTAGGACGTAGGCCTAAATCTGGCCATCATCATAGGTCCAAAGACAGGCAGACACAGCTTACAATCTATGTTCGAATCTGTGTGGAATTCGTTTGATTTACACACATTTTATGAAGGGAAATAAAAGTCCGTGCTCATTCTCTCAATTAGGTAATGTGATCTTAATGTTTAGTCGAAACAAGAAAATATGGTAGAAGAAGAAGAAGAAAGAGAAGAAGAAGAAGAAGAAGAAGAAGAAGAAGAAGAAGAAAGAAGAAGAGAAGAAGAAGAAGAAGAAGAAAAGAAGAAAGAAGAAGAAGAAGAAGAAGGAAAAAACGAAGAGAAGAAGAAGAAGAAGTAAAAGAAGAAGAAAGAAGAAGCCAACTGGAAAGGTCACGCAAGTTTTTAAAGGTATCACGTGACGTGACACAAGTACGCTGAAAGTCAAGCACATTGTGATACGCTGGGAAGAGGTGTAGCCTGCCAAGAATGGCTCAATGCTAGAGCTTGAAAGTAACCAACAGTCCCCCTTTTTGTGGAATTCTGGGCCAGCGATTTCCACTTTCTCGTAGGAGTATTCCCCAATGCAGACTAGAAGCTTGAAACCCGTAAAACGTGTCCCCACTTTGTGGAAATTCTGGGCCAGCGATTTCCACTTTTTGTATCACTCTTCGACTCCGCTCCTTGTTTCAGTAATTTTTGAACTATTGACTGCTATCATTCTTCCTCCTCGGTGCTGTCTGTGCTCTGGGAATGTAAACCTCTGTCAAACAGGCCATGCTTTTTAAAAATACTTATCTTTTGGCGGCTTTGTCTGACAGCAAGACTGCGCGGAAAACACTCAACCGATTTTTACGAAGCTTGACAAATACATGGCGTGTGGCTTGACAACAAACTCTGGAGTGGTGGGTCTGGATCAGAAGACGGATCCAGTGTCTGTTGGACTTTGGCAGATGACTGCGCGCCTCCTGGTGCTCTTGTCTTCTTTCTCCAGTCATGATTCAAATCGTGCAACTTTTGTCGTAGTCTGGCGAGTGGGTCGCGAGACTGCAAACACTATGTCCAGAATGAGCTGACCTGACAAACCACAAGGCAGTTTCTCTTCCTGGATTTTCCTTTTCTTTAGTGCTTTTCCTTTTTGTTTTGTTTGTTTACTTTTTTTTGGCACTGGAGTATTTTTGGCTGATTGTTTCTTGACTCTTTTTTTTTAAAATGTGGATGTGATGAATTGAATCGAAAAGCTGACGTCTTCAGCACACGATTGTCTGAACTTCCTAAAGGATTTTTAGTGGCTACAATTACAATTTCTCGTGCATGTTGTTTTTGCGCTGATGCATACCAGTGTCATTGCTCCATAACAGGAATCCATGACTCGTCCGGACTTTGGAGGATATTCCAGAGACGGGTCCAAGTGGTGAGCGCGGCTGTAAACAACACAAAACTGAAAGTGAAATTCGCCCGAGGATCAGAAGAACAGCCAATCTGATCAGACTGCGAGCAACAGCCCTGTGCCCTGTTCACACCCTGTCTTTGTCTTCTCTGGCGTCTTTCCCACTGGTACCATGTGACCTGGATGACGTCATGTCAGTACCGGGAGATGAATTCTATCAGGGCGGAGGACTGTCTAAGCAGGGCAGAGACTGCGGGCAGTGACTAGGTGGAAGGTAGTGGAAGTGTGGGACCAAGCTAAGTGTGTTTTGTACTTGGTGCTTCGCTTCTGAACAAGGTTGAAAGTTAGTGTTGGTAAGTCTTACGTGCGTGCTTCACACACACACACACACACACACACACACACACACACACACACACACACACACACACGCACGCACACACTCACACACGAACGCGCGCTCACACACACATGCACTCTCATACACGCACGCGCGTGCGCGCGCACACACACGCGCGCACACACACACACACACACACACACACACACACACACACACACACACACACACTCACACACACATATACACACACACACACACACACACGAACGCGCGCTCACACACATACACACACACACACACACGCGCGTGCGCGCGCGAGCGCGCGCACACACACACACACACACACACACACACACACACACACACACACACACACAGAGTAGGCCCAGTAGGCTGCACCTATAAAGGAAATGCCCCCGTCAGACGAGACAGGGATACTGCAAATGACTTTTGTCAAGGACGTATGTGTTGACTGCCACTTTGCCCTGGGCTTACTGCTTCTTGATAACGTCTAAGTGCGCTCTCTCTCTCTCTCTCTCTCTCTCTCTCTCTCTCTCTCTCTCTCTCTCTCTCTCTCTCTCTCTCTCTCTCTCTCTCTCTCTCTCTCGGGGCACTTTCTACGCACAGAACGGAGTAAGACATGTTCTCGTGTTCATTGGCAACGAGCACCATGCCCGCTGCACCTATACTGTTCGGGGCAAGATGTGGACGTTTTGCTGGTATTTTCATCTCCTGCATGGTACGTGGTGCCAAGAAGACCGTGGATCTACAATGTCCGACATTGACGCCAAGGGGCCGGACTGACGGCGTCGTGGTGGCACTGACCTTCATGGTGACTTTTCTTCAGTAGTCTCCTGATGCAATGTGGAGACGTGGAGCCGAGCCCAGGACCTCCAAGCCGATCCCCGGCAAGCAGACGCGTGCCTTGAGTTCCGGGGGATCCAGCAGAGTGAGTCTGGATACAGGCTCTAGTTACCATGTGGACAGAACTCAGACAGATGGATGGCAAAGTGTTGGCGAACAGGAACCGACATCGACCGACTTCATGACTATTGCTCACAGCCGAGCCGACCGCAAAGGGCCACATTAGGGCTGGACTTCATGACTATGCTGACTTCACTGAGACACAGTTTCAATGAAGCAAAACATTATGTGTGGGAAAATAAAAACATCCTTATTTTAATTTGAAAATGAAGTGCAGGCCCTTTGAAACAAATGAAAGATATTAAACGGGCGACAATGAACTGACGGTCCCAAAACAGAGAACTGAACGACAGATTGAACAGTTTGGAAGTGAAAACTGACGACTTACAAGGCCGGTTCAAACGTAATGATATAATCGTTCACTGCATCAGAAGACACAGAAATAAGACCGCAGAAGTCTGCGACAATCTCCTGAAGAACATGATCACAAACGATTTGGAACTCACTGATGAATTCTTTTGACGGGGTTCATCGTTTAAATTAAAAAAAAAAAACTCGTCGATTTTAATTCAATGTGCTTTTAACAGAGAGAAAGTAAAGCTACTGAAGTCAAAATACAAGTTTCAAGAAAGCAGCATATTCCTAGACGAAGACTTTTTTTCTCAAAAACATAAGTTCATAGGAAGCAGCATATTCCTAGCCTTTTTTCTCAAAAACATAAGTTCATAGGAAGCAGCATATTCCTAGCCTTTTTTCTCAAAAACATAAGTTCATAGGAAGCAGCATATTCCTAGCCTTTTTTCTCAAAAACATAAGTTCATAGGAAGCAGCATATTCCTAGCCCTTTTTTCTCAAAAACATAAGTTCATAGGAAGCAGCATATTCCTAGCCTTTTTTCTCAAAACATAAGTTCATAGAAAGCAGCATATTCCTAGCCTTTTTTCTCAAAAACATAAGTTCATAGGAAGCAGCATATTCCTAGCCTTTTTCTCAAAAACATAAGTTCATAGGAAGCAGCATATTCCTAGCCTTTTTTCTCCTCAAAACATAAGTTCATAGGAAGCAGCATATTCCTAGCCTTTTTTTCTCAAAAACATAAGTTCATAGAAGCAGCATATTCCTAGCCTTTTTTCTCAAAAAACATAAGTTCATAGTTCATAGGAAGCAGCATATTCCTAGCCTTTTTTCTCAAAAAAACATAAGTTCATAGGAAGCAGCATATTCCTAGCCTTTTTTCTCAAAAACATAAGTTCATAGGAAGCAGCATATTCCTAGCCTTTTTTCTCAAAAACATAAGTTCATAGGAAGCAGCATATTCCTAGCCTTTTTTTCTCAAAAACATAAGTTCATAGGAAGCAGCATATTCCTAGCCTTTTTTCTCAAAAACATAAGTTCATAGGAAGCAGCATATTCCTAGCCTTTTTTCTCAAAAACATAAGTTCATAGGAAGCAGCATATTCCTAGCCTTTTTTCTCAAAAATAAGTTCATAGGAAGCAGCATATTCCTAGCCTTTTTTCTCAAAAACATAAGTTCATAGGAAGCAGCATATTCCTAGCCTTTTTTCTCAAAAAACATAAGTTCATAGGAAGCAGCATATTTCCTAGCCTTTTTTCTCAAAAACATAAGTTCATAGGAAGCAGCATATTCCTAGCCTTTTTTTCTCAAAAACATAAGTTCATAGGAAGCAGCATATTCCTAGCCTTTTTTCTCAA
The DNA here is from genome assembly GCA_016801955.1 of Conus betulinus. Taxonomy (NCBI): domain Eukaryota; kingdom Metazoa; phylum Mollusca; class Gastropoda; order Neogastropoda; family Conidae; genus Conus; species Conus betulinus. Next base: position 64,501 of record JADBJO010007013.1, read on the forward strand.
AAACATAAGTTCATAGGAAGCAGCATATTCCTAGCCTTTTTTTCTCAAAAACATAAGTTCATAGGAAGCAGCATATTCCTAGCCTTTTTTCTTTTTTCTCAAAAACATAAGTTCATAGGAAGCAGCATATTCCTAGCCTTTTTTTCTCAAAAACATAAGTTCATAGGAAGCAGCATATTCCTAGCCTTTTTTCTCTCAAAAACATAAGTTCATAGGAAGCAGCATATTCCTAGCCTTTTTTCTCAAAAACATAAGTTCATAGGAAGCAGCATATTCCTAGCCTTTTTTCTCAAAAACATAAGTTCATAGGAAGCAGCATATTCCTAGCCTTTTTTTTCTCAAAAACATAAGTTCATAGGAAGCAGCATATTCCTAGCCTTTTTTCTCAAAAACATAAGTTCATAGGAAGCAGCATATTCCTAGCCTTTTTTCTCAAAAACATAAGTTCATAGGAAGCAGCATATTCCTAGCCTTTTTTCTTCAAAAACATAAGTTCATAGGAAGCAGCATATTCCTAGCCTTTTTTTCTCTCAAAAACATAAGTTCATAGGAAGCAGCATATTCCTAGCCTTTTTTCTCAAAAACATAAGTTTAAGGGAAGCAGCATGTTCATAGACGACGGTTTTTTTTTTCTTCACTGGTAAGAACAATAAGAAAGAAACTTTCCCCTCTTTTTATGGCAGCCAGGAACCAAGAAACCCGAGCCACAATATGGGACCACCTGCTCATTGACGGCCACAGGTTTGAAGAGGAGATGAATGGGACTTTTTTTTTCTGAAGCATCCTAGGAACACGGGGTAACATCCGCGCGTCAGTCTCCGATATTCTAGGTGAGAACTGGAGGGCGGACAACAAAACGGTAACACCGGGTACGGGAATGGAGTCGGCTGCACTCAGTTCAGCACGTGCAAAATGAACTCCGGACAGCTGACACTGAGCTTTCCCGGTCCCGTATGCCGGCTACATCGTCATCTGGTTGTGTCACTGATGTCACTACGAGTGCACCAGTGACTGATCAGGAGTCTATTCCGTCATGTAGATACTGTAATAGAAACGTATGTCTGTGTCTACTGTTCCGAAGGGATGCAGACACACTGATGACTCATCTAACATGTACAGCGACTGCAAGAGATATCCTTCCCTGCACTGGGGCATTTGTAGTTTCCTTCCAAAGATTTCCGGTCATGATTTTAGTAGCTACGTGTCGTCTCTTGTTGTTTGCTTTGTGGAAGCTGTTGTTGAGGCATTGTTAAGTCTGTCATTTGTCCTGATCATACTGTCTTCGCCAAACCTGCTCTGAAATTTACTGAGCGTAGACGGAGATCGTGTGTGTGTGTGTGTGTGTGTGTGTGTGTGTGTGTGTGTGTGTGTGTGTGTGCGCGCGCGCGCGCGCGCGCGTGGAATTTGCTAAATCAATAAAAACATGATGTTTCCTTGTTTCTTCTGTGCACTCTGTGCTGTCATATATGCCAGGCAATTCGGTGTCGTAAGCAGCAGTCCTTAGAAATATATGCGCGTCCAGTTGTTTCATCGTGCGAGCAAGAGTTTCCCTACTTGTTTGTTGTCAACTCATCACACTCCTGGAAAACTTGATCAGATTATGATGATGTCTTGAGGTTTGCCATTGATACAGAATTGTTTTACATGCCAAGCAATGTTCTATATGTGTGTTGCTTTTTTTTGTTTCCAGAAGGATCATCATGATAAAGAATTGTTTCAGATAGCAAACAAAAGTTTTTTTTTATAAGTGTTGCTATATTCTCCGAGAAAGGATCATCATGATATAGAATTGTTTCAGGTGCCAAACAATGTTTTATATGTGTGTTGCTTTTTTTCCCCAGGAAGGAACACCATGATAAGAATTGTTTCAGATGTCAAACAATGTGGTATATGTGTGTCGCGCTCTATCCCCCCAGAAGGATCACCATCGTATGCAGTCTCTAATATTGATATCGGTATCAGCCAAACTGAAGGTTGTTTGATGGATACTCCTTGCTTGTGTGATGATGTTTCAGTTCTAAAAATCTACGGTGATTTCAACGGAAGAACAGCAGATGCTTCTATAGATATTGCTGATGAAACTACAATTTCATGGGTTGAATTTCATCTAATCAAACGAAGAAGATGCTGAAAGCATAAGGTAGTAACATGCATGGGAAATACTTTGCTGAATATGTGCATTGCTTTGGGGTTCTTTCTACTGAATGGTGCATGCCATGGGGACAGAGAGGGCTTATTGACATATGTAGGTGATACTGGTAGCAGCGATTATGATTATTTTGTTGCATCGTGCCATCTGTTTGATTTTATGAACTCATAATGTACATTTTGTGCGACTGAACGGATCGAATCTGATCACACGTGCGCCTTAGAATTAATATAAACGCAAAGGTACAGATAGATTGAATATAAGTGTTCTTACTGTAGAGAATATGTAGACAAAATGTGGAAGAGTGATAATGCAATTGGTTTTTTGTACTCTATGAATTTAGGTCACGTGCACCAACCACTGTCGAATGCGTCAGACCCATGAGATGTAGATGTAAATGCCGCACTTGATTTTTTTTTTTTTTTAATACTGTAAAACCCGGTGTATGCCGTATGAAACATCCACCTTCAATTGCTGTGAAAAGACACCAGAAGAAATAGTTTGTTAAAGAATGTATAAATACAAGACAAAAAGGAAGGGCATTATTGAGAATATGTAACAGAACGCTGGATGTTTCTGACCGTCATACGCATTGTGGTCAGCGGAAGAGAGTATACGCACTTGTTGCAAAAGAGAGAGAGAGAGAGGCTTTTAATGAATCATTGTTTGAGATAGTAATTGATCTGTCGGTAATCAACGAGAGTTCTGGACCAATGTTAGGTCTGTTCTTAAAAACGTGTGCGTTATATAGATGACGTCATGGCTGACGAATGGTATGAGCAGTTAAAAACAAGTTTTCGGAAAGAGATGTTGACATTGTGCCCGACGTCTATTCCCATCAGAAGATGAGGATAACGCAGAGTATTACGATCGGTCTATCACAAAACACGATGCGTTTGTGGCACACAAAATAAAGTTGAAAACTTGCTTAGCTGCAGGGTATAATGGTCTTATAAGTAAACTCTTTTTAATTTTCGAGACAATGGCGGTGTGAAATTATGCAACGTTTCGTTTGATAAGGGGACATATCCTGGAAACTGGACTGAGTCGATCACTCTTCCCTTATATAAAGCGAGTGAGAGAGAGAGAGAGAGAGAGAGAGAGAGAGAGAGAGAAGACAGACAGAGAGACAGAGACATAGAGAAAGACAGAGAGAGACAGAGACAGTCAGAGGCACACACAGAAGCACAGACAGAGAGACAGCGCGAGACACACACACACACACACACACACACACACACACGCGCGCGCGCGCGCGCACAGAGAGAGAGAGAGAGAGAGAGAGAGAGAGAGAGAGAGAGAGTCTCCAACTGGCTCAGTCTGGCTACCAATCTGGCCCGTGGATAGAGCCCCCCCCCCCCCCCCCCCCCCCCCCCCCCCCCCCCAAACACAAAGACTTCAGGTGTAGGAGAGAAAGCCGAGTCGCTGCGTTTATCGTCCTGCCACTAGCGCTGCAAGCAAGTTCAGGACGCCAACACACTCCAGGTAATACGCCAAAAAATTTGCGTCTTCAGGGGCTAGAACTCAGGAAAGATTTTTTTTTTCTTCTGTTAATCGTTATTATTTTCCGCGCAACCATTTTTTTTTTTTTCATAGAGGCCTACTCCGCAAAATTGGAACGTTCTTTTTGATTGGTTCGTGAAGTAATCGGGATCCTTTCTCTCCAAATTTTGCAGGTGGGGAGGGGGCTGGGGGGGGGGGGGGTAGAGGGGAGTCTGAAGGTGCGGGAATGAGGTGGAATCAAAACAGGCGCCGCAATGTTCCGACACAGACTGAGCACACGCAGCAGAACTGCCTGGATACACATCGGGCGTGACCATACTATGAGAGCGTGTGGTGTAAGGGAAAGCAATTCTTGTGTGTGCAAAACAAAGAGACTTGCTGAGTTATTCATCTTTTACTACCAAATTACACCTACTGCATTTAAAAGTTCATCAATAAAATGGATTTTTTTTTTTTTTCCTTATGTGTTTTTTTTTCCCATCAGATTATAGAAAGGAAGAGGTGGAGATGGAGAAGGAGGGGTGGGGTATGTGTAGGAAGGAATTCTGTTTTACGTCTCGTCACACATAAAGGTGATTGCAGACCTCTAAAACATAGTGTTTACATTTTAGACTATTATCATAAAAGAAGAGAAGAGGACGATGTGGTTACATAGAACAAAAATAAAAAGGACAGATGATTATAGGACAGTAACTATGAAAAAATTAGAGAAAAATAACTAAAGTAATCTAACTTACGATTATGATTATAAAATGTTCCTTAATGGACTTTCCAAAAGGTTTCTCGTAATTTAACAAGAGAGAAACAACTGGCAACGAATCTAAACAGTGAAACAGATTAACATGCCCAGTGTCAGCACTTGGTATAACCCCATTCAAAAAGGGTTTCGTTAGTTCACAATCAAAAATCACACCATGTTGAACTGAAAGATCCCCACGACATACAACACTCTTAACAGTCTGGCAATACTTGGTTCGTATGGAATTACATAAAAGTCTAAGTCTAAAAGTCAGGCTTGAACCGGTCGGCTAATCGACACAAAGTTTGACAGAGTTTGCTGACGAGGTTTTGATGAGGAACTGTCTTGACTCCAGAAATCCCTTTCAATTATATGACTAATTTCCTTGTGTGACAAAGGACAGTCAACCGGGCGCCAATTATTTCAGCTGCAGCAAAAAATTCTGTATTTTCCTGTGACAATGCCCGTTACTGGACTTCCAGCAACTCCGGAGACAGCCCTGAACGCCCTGCTGACTGAAGAGACTGTGTCAGGCTGGAAAATGACAGGTGAAGGCAGCAACACGGTGGTCGTTCCACGACTGAAGCCAGTCAGCCTAGTGTCAACAACAATGGCGGATCCTGTCCTGAACCGGAGAACTCAAGTTCAGAATTACAGGAAGACCTCCTCCTCTCCCCCCTCCCCGCATCCCCGTCAGGTGCGAAGAGATGAAGAGAGACCGAACACAGCTGAACAGGTTAGTAGTTCTAGTCTCGGAAACACCGGTGATGAAAACGAACTGGCCGTGTTTAACATCGAGTCGAAAGAACACAGTACAGTACACAGGGCATTACAGAAGAAATCATCATACCTACATGCGGTGATGAAGACACGCCGCATGCTCAGGATGCTCTTCTGTCTTTGCGTTCTCAGCCGGAGAGTGACATCAGTGATCCAGAAATCCAGCAGTTGGACGTCGACATAAGTCTTGAACAATTACTGACAAAATAGTCGCCGGTTTTTGAAACTGGAGTCGTACAGAATTATGTTGCTATTCTGACAGATCGACAGGTGCAGAGACGATTGCGTGATTCGCACAGAAATTTAAACAAAAAGAGTTCCTGAAGACT
>JADBJO010007013.1:77500-90000 GCA_016801955.1 Conus betulinus
TCCACAGTGCATTTATCTCCGTTGAGCCATAAAGGTTTCTTCCGCAGTGTCCGCCGGCGTCCAGTTTTTGCATGCACAGGGAGGCAAGCCCTAACTCATACTCTTATCCCCCACTTCTGTGAACTGCAGCAAGGTGTCACTCTCTTCCGCCTTCACAGCCACTGGGAAATTGCATCCTCATCCGCCTGTTCTGCCATTGGAGCTTGGGTTTGCCAGATTTTTTTTTTTTATCGAGGTTGACTCCTCTCTAGATCCGTCGTGTTTAGCCTGGGGGCTCGCGCTGCCCAGTTACCGTGGGTCACCTCTGGGAGGATGTGGTTGGAAACCACGCACGATCGGTCTTGAAGTGAAAGAGGCTATGCCGAGCCAGGGGACTAACACCGCAAGGATGCCCCGCTGATGTCAGTACCTGTGCCAGGCAAAAAAACTACATACAGCACACACAGCAAGCACAGCAAAGCAAAGCAAAGCAAAGCAAAGCAAAGCAAAGCAAAGCAAAGCAGAGCAAGCAGGGCAAGCAAGCGTGGACAACATGCAGCCATCATCACAACACAAAGCAAAGACACAAGGCCCCGGGTGGCACACCTTGGGCAACTTATGCATGTGACACAAAAGTTCGCGATGTGCTTATGCTTTCCAGGCAGTACCAGCCGTAGAGGTGACTCTGAGCCGGTTCCATTCCATGCAGCACACATCTCACTGTACCGTCTTTCCCATTCGTCCGCACCGCCATTGAGGTCAACAGACCCCGATCACAGGTGAAACTGACAGGAGGCCACACAGGTTGAAGGGTGCCCAGCGTGTGGCTTGGCGTGATCCCTGCGTTCCTCCCTTGACGGGGAGGTGGCCTGGGCGGCTGGGTGGGTCAGCCAGAGGTCCAAAGTCATAAAGAGCCGATGTCACAGAGAGCCAGAGTCATAGAGAGCTGAAGTCATGAAGAGCTCAAGTCATAGGCAGCCGAAGTCCAAAGTCATAGACAGCCGATGTCATTGAGAGCCAAAGTCATAGGGTGCCAAAGTCATAGAGAGCCGAAGTCATAGAGAGCTGAAGTCATAAACAGCTCAAGTCATAGAGAGCCGAAGTTCAAAGTCATAGACAGCCGAAGCCATAGAGAGCCAAAGTCATAGAGAGCCGAAGTCATAGAGAGCTGAAGTCATAAAGAGCTCAAGTCAGAGAGCCAAAGTCATAGAGACCCAAAGTCACAGACAGCCAAAGTCATAGAAAGATAAAGTCATAACATTCATAGAGAGCCGAACTGCCTTCTCAGCCAACACTAGATGGAAGGCCTTTGGTCTGACTACAGGAAACCATTCTTTGGGAGGGTACTCGGGGAGCGACTGGGGGGGGGGGGGGGGGGAGGTTCTTGGGTTCTTGATTCTCCGGCGTTTCACTAATCTGACCTTGTCGACAGTCGACGCTAAACTGCCGGAAAGAGTATCTTTTGATACTAGCGTACTTCGACCGTGGCAATTTTATTCTGATTCCCACCATCCAATGTCATTTGTGCTCCGAACCGTGCATCGGTGAGACTGGGCGCCCACATCAAGTTCATCTTCAACAACGCCTCGATGTTTTCAACCGCGAGACAGACCACCTTGCCGGCCAACCATTCAGCCTACCCAACCCCTCGGCTCGCAATGTCAGGGTCAAATGTCCCGTGGCTTAGACGCTTTTGCTGATCCTCAAGATGGTTAGAATGTGGAATCCTATCTCACTGAGAGACTGGACAGTAGAAAACCCCGGCTGGACTACATCAAAGAGTTTAACAGACCCACCCCCACCCCCAAAGTCTTGCCCATAGTTCTGCTCAGTATGGTCCGCATTTCACCTGGCACCGCCTAGGACCGCTGGATCTCAACAACTCTACTGCTGGTTAATGGACTGGAATGGAGTGAGGTCAGTATGTAATGAGGAGTCTCCGTTCATGAGAGAGAGAGAGAGAGAGAGAGAGAGAGAGAGAGAGAGAGGAGAGAGAGAGAGAGAGAGGACAACTACGAGAGAGAGAGAGAGAGAGAGAGAGAGAGAGAGAGAGAGAAAGGGAGAGAGAGAGTGTGTCTGTATGTATGTATGTGTGTGCGTGCGTGTGTGTGTGTGATTGCATGTGTGTGTGTGTGTGTGTGTGTGTGTGTGTGTGGTGTGTATGTGTGTGTGTGTGTGTGTGCATGCGTGCGTGCGTGCTTGTGAGCGTGCGCGTGTGCGTGTGCGTGTATGTGTTTGTTTATGTGTGTATGTGTGTGTGTGTGTGTGTGTGTGTGTGTGTGTGTGTGTGTGTGTGTATGTGTGTGTGTGTGTATGCGCGCGCGCGCGCGCGTACGTAATTTGTGCTACGTGAAGGAACATCTCACTTCATGCATTCATTGATTAACGGCTTACTCAGTTTGTCTACCTATCTGTTTATCTATCCTTTTTTTTTTAACCCTCTGAGGTGTGTGAAAGAATGATTTTTCATGGGGCCCCTCCTTGCTGGGCAGGGACTGTGGATGTTCCTGGGCGTCTGCTGTGGATGTCAGGAGAGAATGAGGAGGGGGAAGGGGGTGATCTAGTGCATGACTGTAAAGCACGCGTGCTCCTGTAAGGTGGGGGTGGGGGGGAGGAGAGAGAGGGAGTGCGTGGTTGGGCGGGTCGTGTGTTCCACGTGCTGTGGTGGAGCGAAGAGGGTGTGTGTGTGGGGGGGGGGGGGGGGGGGGAGAGGGGGGGGGGGGTTGGGTTGGGTTGAAGAGTGGTGGCATCTGTGTTGGTCCACTGATTGGCTGAAGTGTGTTAATGTTTTCTTTCTGTTTTTCTTTGTTGCTGTTGTTGTTGATCATTTAAGTAAGTTTTTATTGAATTTCACTGTTTTTGTTATATGTTGTTAAAAGTTGTTTCTCATTAACTTCTTTTCCTGTATTGTTGTTGTTGATGTTATTATTATTATTATTACTATTGTTATTATATTATTATTATTATTATCATATTATTGCTGTTGTTGTTGTTATTATTATTATTATTATTATTATTATTATCATTACTATTATTATTATTATCATCATTATTATCATAATCACTAATATTGATGTTATTGTATCATCATCATCATCATTATCATCATAAGTATGTATTATCATTACTGTTATCATTGTTATGACTACTGCTACCATTATGATAAGTAAAATTATCATCGTTGACCAACAAAACTGCCATCTTTTGGATAACCACTCGCTACTAATGATCCCACCACACATGCACACACATGCACGCACGCACGCACACACACACACACACACACACACACACACACACACACACACACACACACACACACATACACACACGCGCGCGCGCGCGCACACACACATACACACGTTTACCTGCACGCCGACTCATCTAAACGCAGAATTTCCCTCGGTCTTTTTGCTTTGAGTTTGAAAGTTTTTTTTTTTTTTTTTCGAACTTTCACGAGAGGGTGAGTCACGCACAATCCACTAGAGCAGAATAAAAAAAAAAGAACTTTCATACGTACGCATATCGCTTTTACGTTCATGCCTGCATGTATATGTGTCCTTTCTAGCTTGACATACACTCTTAGAATTGTACATGGATGGATGTCTGGAGTCATGTGCATCTCTCTCTCTCTCTCTCTCTCTCTCTCTCTCTCTCTCTCTCTCTAACATGTACTCTGAGATTTGTACATGGATAGTTTTCTGAAGTGGTGTATCTCTCCCTCTGTCTGTCCGTCCGTCTCTCTCTCTCTCTCTCTCTCTCTAACATGTACTCTGAGATTTGTACATGGATAGTTTTCTGAAGTGGTGTATCTCTCCCTCTGTTTGTCTGTCTGTCCGTCCTCCCTCTCTCTCTCTCTCTCTAACATGTACTCTGAGATTTGTACATGGATAGTTTTCTGAAGTGGTGTATCTCTCCCTCTGTTTGTCTGTCCGTCCCTCTCTCTCTCTCTCTCTCTCTCTCTCTCTCTCTCTCTCTCTCTCTCTACGCACATTCTACGAATTGTACATGGATAGTTTTCTGAAGTGGTGTCTGTCTGTCTGTCTCTCTGTGTCTCCGTCTTTGTCTCTCTTTGTCTCCGTCTCTCTATCTCTGTCCTAATCTGTGTCTCCCTGTCATTGTCTCTGTCTCTCTCTCTCTCTCTCTCTCTCTCAAACTCGGTCTCTGTCTTTCATTTTCTCTGTCTGTGTCTCTCTCTCTCTCTTTCTGTCTCTTATTCTCTTTCTTTTTCCATGTCCTATTCCTCTCCTATCACTTACTGCACCCCAGCCTTTTGCCTGAAGGGGAAGGTTTGCAACTGTTTGCAGATCAGCTGTGTTTGGTTGGTTCTCGCCCCCCCCCCCCCCCCCCCCCGACTCCCCCCCCCCGCCCCCCCCCCCCCCCCCCCCCACCCCCCCCCACCCCCCCCCCCCCACACACCCCCCCACCCACACACACTTCCTCAGAGTTCGAATGTTTCTTTTCTTCGCCTCACCCCGCTGTGCGATGTTAGAGTAACCACTCTGTGCTCAGACCTCAGTGGCCCGCTCTAGGCCATTGGCACTCCCCCCCCCCCTCCCACACACCCACACACACACACAACACACACCCACCCATGCCCCCTTCCGTCTTTTCCACATACACGTGATTCCTTTGTGTGTGTGTGTGTGGTCACACGCCTCAATTAGGAGTTTGCACTAAAACACTATCATTATAATCCTATCATTATTATATAATCCTATCATTATAATCCATGTCAGCGGTTTGAGGCCTACCATAGATTTGAGCCAGCACTTAATGTTAAACTTGTATGACTGATCAAAAGAACTCCCACCAGCCATTTCTCTTGTTTGGAAGGATTTTTCACCCATGAAAATCACAAAACAATCTTCAAATGCATGACCTTCCCCTTAGTTTCGGGCCTTTGCACTCACCCGTGACCCTATCTATGCGCCAGCTTCGAGCGCCCAAATAGTCCCATTCCTTTGATTTTTAATCTGTCTGGAACCACCTGGCTTGTACCTTGATGGCCATATGAAAGAAAACGAAGAGAATACAATACAAAAAAATGTATCAAAAACAATCTAATTGCATCGGTCTATAAATACTCTACTCGTACGTAAGGCCTTGGCGCATTAATTGTTGGTGTGCAGCCTGTATCGATCTCTCCACTCCCCCCCCCCCCCCCCCCCCCCCCACCCCCCACACACCTGCAGTTTACAGTGGCTTACGGCAAGTGAAGGCTGTGTTTATTAACGTGCTCGCTTATTTCCAATACTGATTATGCCTGGGGCGGTGCAAGACACAATGCTAGATTCTGTCTTTTCTCCTCTCCTTCACCTTCACACTGCTCCTTCTCTTCTCTGCCTTCCATACCTCCTCCACCTCGGCAGCCTATACACCCCTCTTCCCGTCTCTCTCCCTTCCAGCTCTCTCTCTCTCTCTCCCCTCTCTCTTTCTGTCTGTCTGTCTCTCTCTCTCTTTCTGTCTGTCTCTCTCTTCCTCTCTCTCTCTCTTTCTCGCTCTCGCTCCCTTTCTCCCTCCCCGTGTCTCTCTCTCTCCCTCCCTCTCTTTCTCTCTCCCCCCCTCTCTCTCTCCCCTCCCCCCCCCCCCCCATCCGTCTCCTCCCTGTCTTTTGTCTCTCGTTCTCCCACTCTCTCTCTCTCTCTCTCTCTCTCTTCCCCCCTCTCTCTCTCCCTCCCTCTTTCCCTTTCTTTCTCCCCCCTCTCTCTCTGTCTGCCTATCTCCTCTCTCTCTCTCTCCTCCCTAACATCAGTATCACTATCCACACTAAAAACAAAAAAACAAAAACAAAAAAAAACCCGAAAGAACTCACCGGGAGCGAAACTCAGCACGAACACAGCCAGTCCCAGCACCGCCACCCAGTCATACGGGGTTGGACAGAAGCCGAAAGTCCACTCCGGTTGCTCGTTGTCACTGGGGGTGTAGTTGCCGCTACACCGCCCGTAGGCGGCGCTCTTGTCGCTGTCCTCCTCGTGCGCTAGCAGACATGTGGACAGCTGTGGTTGGTTGGCGTCGTAACAGTAGCCACAGCCGTGCACCTCAATGCAGTCTTCGCACAGCCTGTTTGAAAAAGAACAGGCGGTTTCAAATGATTTGAGGATTACCTTAGTTGAAACGCGTGCGTTGTTTCCGTGCGCGCGCGTACATACACACGCACGCACGCACCCACGTACACAAGCATGCATGCACGCGCGCGCGCGCACGCGCACACACATACACACACATACTTACGCACGTGCGCGCACGCACACCCACCCACCTACACACACGCGTACTTTCGCACGTTCGCACGCACACACACACACGCGCGCACGCACGCACACACACACACACACACACACACACACACACACACACACGTACACACTCACACATACACACACGCAGACACACACACTCAAACGCACGCAGACACACACACACACACACACACACACACACACACACATATATATATATATATATATATATATATATATCACAAATAAAAATAGACAGCCAGCAAGAACTCTAAAAATGCTCAACCGGGAAGGGAGCGACATAAGTTTAAAAATATGATTAAAAAGGAGATAAAAAAAACACAACAAACTTGTTTCAAGCTCTCTGCTCTCTTCAGGGTGTTTATTTTGGGCACGCTACCGGTGTTATATATATTGTGTGTGTGTAAGCGTGAGTTCTGCATGTGTGTTCACGTGGCCTGTATCTTTTTTACAATTTTGGTTTTTTGGGGGTGCGTTCAGGGGGAGGGTGTGTTAAGGAATGGTGTGTTGACAAGAATTTCCATTTGTGCCTGCAATTGTTTATGATCTCAACTTTTGAATTCAGAGTTGCTAGATGAGGTTTGCATAATATCAGCCACTTTTCTGTAGAACATAGGTTGCATTTTTTAGAGATATTATTGTATGGTGCTGCTCTTTTTATAATTTTCCAAGATATATTGTAGTCTATTTTTTATCTTTAAGTTTCCAAATGTGTTTACTTAGTTCTGTTTGGTTTTTATATTTTTCATTTTTGAAGGACTGTTTATGGTTTGCATATCTAGTTTTTAAAATGGTTTGCAGTAATCCCTATGTATGTTTCTTTGTCACTATCAGTTGTTACTGTGGCTTGGTATACAATATTATTGTAAAGGCATTTATTATTCAGGGGGCATTGATCTTTTTTTAGTGCAGTTACAAGATGTCCTTTTGTTACCCTTTTTTGGCTGTGTTGCCTTTAGTTTTGTTAGATGAGTCAATTATGTTTTGAGGTTGGGCATACATGATATGATAGCTTGATGGTTTTTTATTGAATATTTTAGATAGTACATGTTCTTTTGGAAATGATGTTATAAGAATTTTAAAGAATTCTTTTCCTACATTAGTCTTTATTCTTCCGTCATATGGGGGATTATACCATATGATCTTCCTTTTTCTGTTTTTCTTATTACTGTTCATGTTATTATCTGGGTTGTATTGTAGTTTGTAGTTGTAGCCACTTTTATTCAGTGCCTCTTGGTATTCAACTGCTGCACTGTTGAATACTTTCTCGTTGCATGACCAGGTTAGACAGTCTTTTTGTTTATGCCATTGGGTATGGTTTTTAGGACAGAAGGTGGATGGTTACTTTTGATGTCTACGTAGATGGGTATATCGTTAGGTTTTTTATATGGTTTGTATACATGGTCATTAAGGTCTAATGTTATGTCTAGGTAGTTTACTACCTTCTTGTTGGCTTCTACTGTGATTTTTAAGTTATGGCTTTGGAAGATTTTACAAAGTTCTTTTTTTCTTATTTTCAATGGGTTTTTTGGTTTATTGTTTAGCGCGGCAAGGCCGTCGTCTCTGTACAAGCCAACCTGTTTACCAAGTGTTTTCTGTATATTGAATAACATGAATAGTCCAACTAGTTCACATGTTTCGGCACCATCATATGAACCCATTGTGACATCAAATGTGGGAATTATTGCTGTTTTTTTTGGTCCAAGTATCATTACTGCTGTGGAGTAGAGTTTTTTTTTAGTGTGGAAGATGATTTCCATCTCAGCCTCTGTTATGTTTTGTGTATTTGTTAGCAAATTTTAAAGCTTTGGTAAGCAATTCCTCATCTATAGATGGATAAAAATCCACTATGTCAAAAGTGATGAACACTGTGTTTTTCTGTTTGTTAATTTCCTTGAACCATTGGATAACTTCATAGCTATTTTTCCAAAGGTTGTATTCAGTGTTTGATTTTATGTCCTCTATAGACTTTTCCAGAATTTTTTTGCTTATTTTGCCTAATTCAGACTTGGATGGGTTTATTAATCTACATGTTGGGTTGTTGGGGAAATTAGGTTTGTGATCTTTAAGTGTTATAAAAGCTTCTTTTATTGCTGTTGTTTCTATCCTATCATTTAGATCCATACGGTGCACAAGTTCTTTTTTCTTTTTTACAAATGCTGTCATATGTGGTTTTATCAGTTTTTTTTGTAGTTTTTCTGAATATTTTGTTGAGGAGTTGAGAGTATTCATTAGGTTCCATTTTTACAGAAATTGCTTGTCTTATCAGCCTTTACGAATACCTTTTTGTCATTTTGAATTTGTTTTATTTCATTTTGTAATTTTGTTTGGAAATTGTTGTATGATTTTCTGAATTCAATATTGGCTATTAGTCTTTTCATATTGTCTTCAAAAGGTTTCATTTCCTCTATTATAGGTGGCGATCTCCATGACTTAAAACCGTATGTTTTTATACATATATATATATATATATATATATATATATATATATATATATATATACACACACACACACACATGTACGCAAGCATGCACGCACGCACACACACCACATGAGAGAGAGAGAGAGAGAGAGAGAGAGAGAGAGAGAGAGAGAGAGAGAGAGAGCGTGTTCACAAACCGCAATACCAAACTACATAATGTATGAGGCTTTATCATGTACGCTATTTACACGAGACAGTTATAGTGGCCACTCACACACACACACACACACACACACACACACACACACACACACACACACACACTGAACAACAATGACACGCAGGAGCACCCTGCAGTGCATTTCCTGAAGAATGCCACGAAGACTATCAACCTTCCGAGCTGAAGTGGAAGCAGCGGTGAAATCTGTCAAGCAAGGGAATTCGGCTTCGGCGTAGAAAGGTACCAGCTCGTTTCCTTGCTATCCAGGTCATCTCAGGGCTGATGGGCACCGACCGTCCAAGTCCAAGCAAGAGGTCAAGCTATGTTAAACGTCAATGTAGAAGTCAAGCTAAGAGGTGATGATGTGACACACCCCACTGTACAGGTCCAGGTGAGAGCTGATGCTGTAATGGATGTTACTGTACAAGTCCAGGTAAGAGTTCATACCATGATTGAAGCCGCTGAGCAGATCCAGGTAAGAGTTCATGCCATGATTGAAGCCGCTGAGCAGATCCAGGTAAGAGTTCATGTCATGATTGAAGCCGCTGAGCAGATCCAGGTAAGAGTTCATGCCATGACTGAAGTCGCTGAGCATATCCAAGTAAGAGTTCATGCCATGATTGAAGTCGCTGAGCAGATCCAGGTAAGAGTTCATGCCATGATTGAAGCCGCTGAGCAGATCCAGGTAAGTGTTCATGCCATGATTGAAGTCGCTGAGCAGATCCAGGTAAGAGTTCATGTCATGATTGAAGTCGCTGAGCAGATCCAGGTAACAGTTCATGCCATGATGGACGCCAATGTACGAGTCCAGGTGAGAGGTGATGTTATAACGCATGCTGCTGAACAGGTCTAGGTAAGAGGAGAGAGACAATGCTATGACGGGTGTCGCTGAACATGTCTAGTGAGAGAAAATGCTAAGACGGGTGTCGCTGAACATGTCCAGTGAGAGACAGTGCTATGACGGGTGTCGCTGAACATGTCTAGTGAGAGAAAATGCTATGACGGGTGTCGCTGAACATGTCCAGTGAGAGACTATGCTACGATGGGTGTCGCTCAAGAGTTCCATGTAAAAGCCGACGCTATGGGGATGGTAAGATAAGATAAGATAAGATAATGTTGCTTATAGCCCAGCCGACCGCAAAGGGCCATATCAGGGCTGTCACCACGTTAAAATCAACTCACAAGTCATTCATTCACATAATTCTTTAAAATACATCGTCTAAAAACTCATCCAGAGTTTGTTAAAAATCTTTCCACTGTAAAATCTCAGATCCGATGAAAAATGTTAACCTCTTTCAAGAACTCGAAGATAGCGTCAGGCGGAACATCTCTGAACAAGGTTTTCATTGAATCTGCTGTAAAATGTTTGTGTCTCACATCGTGCAAGTCTCAACACTCTAAAAGAACATGTTTCACTGTGAGTGGCACATGACATGGAATGCACCACGGAGCTTTTTCACTCTTTAAAAGATATGAATGGGTAAAATACGAATGGGCCAATGTGCAGCCGACATAGAACTGTGTTTCTTCTTTACGACCACCAGACGTAGATGAGAGGAACCCCTTTAGGTTTGGACAGATCTGAAAGAGTTTGTTATTCGTCTGTGTATTCCAATCCTCCTGCCAGAGGTCTCTGACATAATCGTTAATTTTGGGTTTCAGATCTGAGCATGGGATAGATATGTTGGACATTTTCTCTCTTGTGGCATTCTTGGGGATGGTATGATGAACACTGCAGAATGTGTCCAGGTAAGAGGTGATTCAGCAATGAATGCCGCAGACAAGGTCCTAGTAAGAGATAATGCTCTAATGGATGATTCTGAACAGGTAAGAGGTAATCTTCTAATAGATGATTCTGGACAGGTAAGAGGCAATGTTCTAATGGATGATTCTGAACAGGTAAGAGGTGATGCTCTAACGGATGATTCTGAACAGGTAAGAGGTGATGTTCTAATGGATGATTCTGAACAGGTAAGAGGTGATGCTGTATAATGGACGATTCTGAACAGGTAAGAGGTGATGCTCTAATGGATGATTCTGAACAGGTAAGAGGTGATGTTCTAATGGATGATTCTGAACAGGTAAGAGGTAATGCTCTAATGGATGATTCTGAACTGGTAAGAGGTGATGCTGTAATGGACGCCGCTATACAAGATCAGGTAAGAAGTGTTACTATGCTAGATGTTGCCGAGCGGGTTTCAGGTGCAAAATGACTGTAATGGACGACGTCGGGGTGAAGTTCAGGGAAGAGTTGACGCTATTACTGATGCTGGTGAAACAAATCCAGGTAAGAGGTGATGCCATGATGGACGCTGTTGGTCAGCAGACATACTGCTTATTCAACGCACCATCTTAAAAAGTGAAATTCTGACTTGGATTGACCTGATCAGGCCAGCCATCAGAATCACTCTCTCATGGCATGCTGCATCTTGATGCCTTTAAGAGGTCAGTGCATTGCGTGAGCAAAGATGATTCTGAAAAAAAAAACAACAGGCAAATAGTAAGAAAGCGAGCAGAGGTGCTCACCCTGTCTGCTCCACGTCTTTGGCACAGCTGCTCAGACCTAAAAGGTCAAACTGAGGAAAATCACGGCAGGTGGTTTTTTTTTTTTTTCCATTTCTGAACCAGGTTTACAAACAAGTCATGACAGCGACAGAGGAAAGTGCATGACGCACGTGGAAGGGCTGTCCAGTGTGGAGTGTGTTCACCCTCTGTCCAGCTTCATACTGCATTAAAGAGCCAGTAATCTGAGCTGAGACAGATGTGGCTCCTAGAAAGCAATTAGAACATTCTATCGCCCTTGACATTTCATTGGAAGTCTAGATATATGCTAGCGCTTACGCGCTTCGACCCCATCTCGCCCTGGTGTGTTTGTCTGTCATGTAGTGTTCCGATGTCCAGTTTTGCGTCTGTGGACGCAAATTGCATCACGACGCAATGCATCACGTGATCGCCGACCCGACGTTGCTGTTTGTAGGTGTCATGTGAATGAGAAAAGTGTTATGTGAAATGGAGAAGTTTCATGTCAAAGAAAAGAGTGTTAAGAGATTTTGTAATTTTTGCGATTGTGGAATGGAACCTACGGTTTTGATGCTTTTTTGTATTCATGGAGTGCAACCACCAGTGATGTGGAAGAGTGGGGACGCTGAGTGGATTGTGAGAGTGTGTTCACCCAAGACTGGTTTGTCCGATGCAGCCCTGGTTTGGGTGTGCTTAACCTTTGGTGGGTGTAAGATGCCTGGCGTGGCAAAGTTTCACTAAGTTTAGAGTGTAGATGTAGACTGGAAGTCTACTAGGGTAGGCTTGTTGCTTATTTCCCTAGAAGGTGAGTACCAGTTGGGGTTGTAAACTGGTTAAAGCAATTACATTAAAGGTGTAATTGTAATGATAACAGAAGTTTGATGATTATAAAGATTTGAGGATATTGCGCTATTTGGGAAAAAGAGAAAGATGAACGTTGAACGCGAAAAGAAAAGAAGAAATTGAAAAATAAATAAATAAAATATTGTTGTATAAAGATTTCTTTCTGTACCCAAAATGTAGGTAGGAATAGGTTGGCGGAACAAGACTCGTGTGAGTATTCTATTTTGATTTTGGAGTGAATGTGAAAGGAGT
>JADBJO010007013.1:95000-97908 GCA_016801955.1 Conus betulinus
GGAAGAGCGCACCAGGCTAGGCACAAAATCCACGGTGCCCGCTAGTGGGAAGATTCTCTTTATATTGGTACATAAGAAATTTGCCAAAATCAAGTCAACTATGCGTATGTGAAATGTGTCTACAAAAACGAATGAATAATGAATAAAAGCAACTGGTGAATGGAAACTTTCGATGAAGATGGTAGACTAATACTTGTCTAATCTTTGTGAATTAACGCTTGTCCAATCTTTGTGACTTTGTGTCCCTTGTCACTGGCTCCTTTAGGCTGGGACTACATTTCTTCTAAAAATCAAGAAGACGGAAATTTAAGACTGATCCTAAGAGGGGCCAGTAACAAGGGACTTAAATTTCCATCTTTTGATTTTCAGACGAAATTTTGTCTGCCATTGCAGTGTATCAAGATACATACACTGAAATTAATGGTAGACTAAATTTCTTCTACAAACCAAAAGATGGAAATTTAAAACTAAGCCTAAGGGGCCTGTACAAAGTCAAAAGTATTAACAAAGCATTCACAAATTTCAGTCTTACAGCTTCATCAAATAAATTTTCCTTTCCTTGAGTGCTTTTCACACACACACACACACACACACACACACACACACACACACACACACATATACACACACATATATATATATATATATATATATATGTGTGTTTGTGTGTTGTGTGTGTGTGTGGTGTGTGTGTGTGTGTGTGTGTGTGTGTGTGTGTGTGTGTGTGTTTTCGTGCGCGCGCGCGTGGTGTGTGTGTATATGTATAATCAGATGGACAGATAGATAGACTGACAGAGATAGAGATATACAGATGTCGACATAGACAATGGCACTCACATCACTGTGTTGATGCCGCACATTTGCTGAAAGAACTGCAGACCACAGCCCACGATCAAAGCACGGCGAACGTGAGGCGCGTCCAGCATCTGGCCCAGCACAAAACCTGTCGCCACAGACAACCACAGGGATCGCACAGTTTGGGATCCATTAGTCCCTGCTGACAGAGAGAGAGAGAGAGAGAGAGAGAGAGAGAGAGAGAGGGAGAGGGAGGGAGGGAGAGAGAGAGAGAGAGGGAGGGAGGGAGGGAGGAGGGAGAGAGAGAGAGAGAGAGGGGAGGGAGGGGGAGGGAGAGAGAGAGAGAGGAGGGAGGGAGGGAGGGAGGGAGGGAGGGAGGAGAGAGATAGAGAAAGGGGCGGGGACGGTGGGAGATATGGTGAGAGAACTCGTGACTTTAACGTATGCCTCCTGCCTATCCACATGAGACATGTGACATGGAATTGTTCATGCTATTGAAAATATGAGTGATTTATATAGAAGAATGTTCAGAAAGAAGGATGCATATTTGGCGATAACAAAAGTAACAAACTTAGTTTTATAACATTTCATTTCAACTGTTCCTCTCTAAAACGTAAAGCGTAATGTACAAACATAGCAACATCTCTCAGTATGACAGCATTTTTGTTTTATAATAGTGTCTTGTAACTTGGATATTTTTTAGAAGAAAATGTTTTCGGTTTTTTCTCCCACTGCAAAAAGGGCAAGTAGTTATTGCTGTAGTATCGGTATACTTTTTATTTGTTCGAAGCTCATTTACACCTAATCTGACTGTTGCTAATGCCCTTCTGAATTTTGTAATTGTGATATAATATAAGTATTTATCAGGTTGATGCAGTGATTTAAAGGATCGGTAGAAGGTATAACGATCACTACCTTTTAATTTTTACTGTGCCAGTACTGTTTGAAACAGTCTACCATTCTCTGTCTGAACACTGATAAGAATGCCTTTTCAGCTCCCACTCCTCCATTTATCCATGCTTCTGAAAATCCGTAGGAGTCAAAACAATGTTTTTTGTCTCAAGCCCAGTTTGGTGATTTACTTACTTCTTTTTAAAGTTGAAAATAAAATGAGGCAAGGAACAGTAAACAATAAACAATAAACAAGTAGGGTAACTCTTGCTCCCATAAGAAAACCTAACACAGAGTAACTTTTATTCAAGACTGGCGCAGCTTTTTAAACTTCTGAATAAAGTCAGACAAATACAAAGACGAACAATCTAATAGTGGGGGAAAACAAGCGCAGGCCAACAACCCCTCCGTCATCATAGTAATGACATCATTACTGTGATGACGCAGGGATTGTTGGCCTGCGCTTGTTTTTCTCCTTCATCTCCTCCTCTACCATATTCAACGAGTTTATCTTTTTTTTTAATCTCCCCTGGCGCTACCGCGGGCTGTGAAGACGTGGTTCATGTGAAGTGGGTGGAAGAGAAAGCTACGAGCGTCAGCATAATATTATACTTCGTTGGCAAAAAACCACTCTGGGAGCCTATGGTTTACAGGCATGAGTCGTCGTGTTAGTGTTTTGGCGATGTTCATGTTTAAACAGATGTTTTTACTGACCTGCTCAAACAAGTGTACGTAAATGTTAATGTTCGAAATGAAAGGCTTTTGTTGGTGATTATTTCTTGAAGTGAAGGCCATATTTTTCAATAACTGAGCGGATTAAAAGCCTTGTGATTGTGGTAACATGATTATGTGTGTGTAAGAGAGAGAGAGAGAGAGAGAGAGAGAGAGAGAGAGAGAGAGAGAGAGACGGAGGGAGGGAGACAGAGGGGAGAGGGGAGAGAGAGGGGGAGGGAGGGAGAGAAAAGAAGGGGGAGGAGGGGAGCAAGAAAAGAGAGGGAGGTGAAGAGAGGGAGGAGGAGGGGGGGGGAGAGAGAGACAGAGAGAGAGAGACCAGACAGACAGACAGACAGACAAATGACGGACAGACAGAGACAGAGAAACACAAACGAAGAGAGGGGGGTTAAGAAGAGGGAGAGGAACAGAGAGGGAGAGAGCGAGAGGAAGATAGACAGACAGCAGGACAGAAAAGACAGACAGAGTGAAAAAATGAGACAGCGTGGGC
>JADBJO010007013.1:100278-121363 GCA_016801955.1 Conus betulinus
CTAGGCCTTGTTGTTCCAGACTCCCTATCCTAGGCCTTGTGTTCCAGACTCCCTATCCTAGGCCTTGTTGTTCCAGACTCCCTATCCTAGGCCCTGTTCCCTATCCTAGATGTTGTTCCAGACTCCCTATCCTAGGCCTTGTTGTTCCAGACCCCCTATCCTAGGCCTTGTTGTTCCTGACTCCCTATCCTAGGCCTTGTTGTTCCAGACTCCCTATCCTAGGCCTTGTTGTTCCTGACTCCCTATCCTAGGCCTTGTTGTTCCTGATTCCCTATCCTAGGCCTTGTTGTTTCAAAGGTCCTGAAGATTGTTTTTGCTGTCAAATGAACAGAATGAACCGAATCCATTGAGACCTTTCTGATAAACAGAATGTGACCCTTTCTGCAGAACACCCGTACCAAACATCAGGAATTCGAAGACACCTTCACAGTGCATCTGCAGAGTGACAGAGACTAACCATACAGGCACTGCCTCCTGAACAAAAACAAGGCACTTGCTCTGAGTCGACTTCCTCCGCGTCGTAATCCATCGAGCAGTATGGATTTCCTCTCAGTGAAGCCATGATGACATCATTTGCTGTTCATCGATTCCAGGAGAAATGCCAGGAGCAGCACACCAATCTTAACATCATAGAACTTCAAGGACTTGACCAACGCGCTTGATGGGCATTGAAAGGTCGTGGTAAAGCTCTCGTTGAAAAAAACCATTGTTTTCTAGGCATGCATGCGCACAGAGAGCGCAGAGAGAGAGAGAGAGGGAGAGAGAGAGAGAGAGAGATTGCACCTCTAACTCAAGCCCGAAGGTAACACGTGAAAAAAAAACAGTTGAATACAAAAAGCCGACTGTTAAGGAACAGCCCCGATGTCACGACCATCAGGTAAGGATCAACACGCAGGCCGATAGCTGTCCCCGCTAAAGCCTGGAGAGGCGGGGGGCCAGGCAGGCCGAGCCCTGGCGAGGTAAATGACGTCACAGACTGCCCACAGCGAGACTGCATCCGTCACGCTTCCGTGACCAGCGCACAGTCTTCACGCCACCCGGGTGACAAATCGCCTGTAGTAAAACGGAGGTTCAAGGAGAGGTCCCAGCTCGCGCCGTGAACGACCACACGACACCCACGGCGTAGAAATACTCTTCCAATAAAAATGAAATAAATTTACATAATAGATAAAGTAGTTATCTACGTCGTCCTGAATATGCCCAAAAAAACATCCGTATTTGTGGACTTTCATTACGTCGACCTTAATCTCAACTGGAAAAAAAAATAAATAAAAGTAATTATAACGACTCCACCGAACAAGGTGAACAAACGAATCAAAAGATAAAACACGACGCACTTCGACCTCTTAGGTCTTCTTCAGGCAAGACAAACACCACTCTGGACAACGAAAATGAAGAACGCGCTGGAGTAACGTTCTGCTGCTGCCAGAGTGGGGAACGAAGGATATCTTGCCCTCAAGCAGACCCACAACCAAGCCCACCACCATCTCCGAATTGTCTCACTACCAGCGCGAAAACAAGAAAACAACTTAATCCCGATTCCAGCCATGAACAAATATCATCGTCAGCTCCTTGGTGATTGAAACTAGGCTGTGGTTGACACTAAGGGTGTGTACGCATTTACCACGTAAGATTATCTTGGTCTTCTCGGCAGGAGTGTTGTAACCTTATGTTTCCTTAAGGGGTTTTGACTGACTTTTCCACGCCCCGACATTACTCATTGCATTAAACTGCACGCCCTCTGCATACCCTGGCCCGGGTCATTGAGAGCGAAAAGCTTAGAAGCCTGAACGGAATGTTACTAACTCAGCTGCTAGAGCGTACCGGTTCAGCAGAGGACAGGTCTTCGTGAGACTGAGAGCTGTCTGAGGGCATGATTCCTGTCCAAGCCCTCTCCCCACTCCCTCATCAGAAAACAGGGCATGTTCGCTTGTCTTATACCACAAACCAGATCATTGGATTATACAGCATGTGATCCTGCTTGTTGGGGTGCTGAATCTGCTAGCTCCAATACAGCAGGAATGGCTGGTCTTCCCAACGAATGAAAATTCATTCCGTCTCTTTTTTTTTCCATCCCCCACCCCCACCCCCGCCCCAAAAACTCAGAACTCTCATCCCTTCACACTCTGTGATTTCACTCGCAAATAAAAGTATCTTGGATGAAGGAAGCCAATGAAATGTGGATAGCAGAAAATTACCTTCAAGAGTGGACGATGGAAAAGAGAGGGAGGAGAGGTGGAGAGGTTTGAAAGGGGGAGCAGGGGGAGGGGAGGGGTGGAGCGGACGAAAAGGAGGGGTCTGGATTATCACACCAGTCTTTGACAGAGCTTGTAACACTTGTACCACAATGCTTGGATTGTGCTAACTGTGGTTTGCTCCGAAGATCAGGAACACCCGAGATTCTGGGAATCGGCAGTCCGTACCATTTCTCGATGCTTTTGGGTTGGTTGGTTGGTTTTTGTGTAACCCATCCGCCTCCCCTTCCCCCCCCCCCCCCCCCTCACGCCCCCTCCCCTTGCCCAATCTCGCCTTTTGCGACCTCATCTCCTCCTCATGTTGAGAGTGCAAGTTTTTGCAATTTTGAAATTATAGTCCCTTCCAGCATGTAATTTGTATAGCACTGTAATTGTACCTGTGTTTTGGAAGTTGCTTTTTCTTCCAAGAAGAGTTCTGCAGTGAGGTTATGCCTTGTGATTTTCCAGGGTGTATGGTTGTTCAAGTTTTGCTGAAAATGTTCAGTTTTATGCTGATTTGTTAAATGCTGATGCTGATTCGATGTCCTGGTGAAAATGTAAATTATCATATCTGTTACCTTACCTTGTTACAGGCATCCTTTCAGAAGGCTCTGGCTTCAAACCCTGATGACAAAGGTAAGAGAAAATGATGTCCGTCGGAGAAGAAGATGATGTCTGTTTGATGAGATTTGTGATCACAGTTAACATCTGTAGGATAGTAGTAAGCTGATCTTTCTCCCCTGTCCGGTTGATGAATGATTGCTTGATGGTATCAGTGGACAGTGACAAAGCAAAAAGAGGATATTATACATAAAAGAAATTGACCAACTCCTGTCTTTAGGAAAGGGGAGGGGGAATGGGGTCGGTGAAAAAAAAAATTCAGAAAGCATGTCCTCACCCTCTGCTTTATGAGGTTGACCCTTCGTTTTAGCTTACAGTTTGGCCGACATCTTTTTTTTTCTTTTTAATTCATTTGATTTTCCCAAAGCTTTAAGCCAAATTTGTACAGATTACCATGGAAACCACACATTTGGAAATGCTGGAAACCAGATTTAGACCTTGCTCTTTGTCTGGAGAGCTGAAAGAACAATGTCCCGGTGGATTCTTCTCTCCCCTACGAACATTTCGGTAAAACTGTGGCCTGATTACTCTGATCCAAGTTTTTCTTTTCCAAATTGATCATTCCTGAGTCGTGTTGTGAGAGAATATGTTTTGCTGCTTCAGACAGTAGCAGACCTGTTTACGTTTTATGATTTTTGCCGTCATTTTTACAGGAAAAAAAAAAAAAGAAATTATGAGAATTATGGCAAAGAAAAAAATATTATGGGGGGGAAATAAAAAGAAAAAAATTGTTGAAGTTTTGTCCGCTACTGTTTCGATAAAAAAGCAGTAAGAAATTTCCCAGTGTGCCTTGCATCGTTCACTTTGTCAAAGATGATGACAACAAAGTTGTCTTATGTGCCAACGACCTTCCATATCTTCAGAAGTTACAAAAGTTTTGCGATTATGAAAATTACAGGGTAAAAAAAAAAAAAATTACATGTTTTTGTTTGAGATATGACAGGTACACAAATTTGTGGTAAACAGGTCTGCAGTAGTCACGATGCTGTTGTGTTGTCGAGCCTTATGAAAATTGATTTCAGTGTTCAGGACAAGTTTTGTTTTCACATGCTGTCAGACAGCAGGGGCTTCTCTTCCAGGTAGTAACCATCTAATCTTACATTCATCAGCATAGTCTGGCACAGACTCATGCTCTCAGTTTTGGAAGTAAGAGTTGTAGCTCTTTGGTCAGTTCCCCCTCCTACAGTGCAATTATAGTGAAGAAGTGTCTTGAAAATTTTTTCCTGATTTTAAACTTGGTTGTATTCTTTTTCACCAATCATGGGAGCAAATTCAACAAAATCGTATGGGATAAATAGGTCTGTTCTTCCACACTGCTCCATTTATTGGTTTAGTAATCCATGGGTGAAACTAGGAAAATTTGGAGACACTTTACTTTTTACCATGAAATCCACACGCACACCATTAAAACTGTTGCCTGTATGCAGTTGAGTTCATTTAATTCAAGAAACGGGAAGCAGCAGCAAGGAAAAAAAAGTAAAAATTGTTAAAAATCAACTAATTACAAACAAGCTCAAAGGCCACTTTAAATGGGCAATTTGTGATTCCTGGTTCTTCAATGTGCAATGAAACATCAGTGTTGTTTTCATTTAATGTAAACAAAACTCTGGGAATTAATTTGTGCCCAGAATTTAATAGTATTCATTTTCCTAGTAAATTTACTGGATTTCTTTCTGGACTGTTTAAGAACTACACATGTGGGGTTCAAGATTTAAATCCAAGTATCATTTTATAGCTTCACAGTTGCCAGGCAGACATTCTGCTCATCACAAACTGTTTCAGAAGTTGTAAATACAAATTAAATTAAAGTAAAAAAAAATTATTGCTGCTTCTCGAATTAAATGAACTTCACTGCATACAGGTAACACTGTTGGTTTTAGTGGTGTACGTGTTGAGTGCATGGTTAAAAGGAGGTAAGGTATTTCTACATGTCCAGACTTTAGTGATCAAAGGTGTAGAAACCCTTTAGCTTCAGGGGGGTGGAAGATGGAGGATATAGGGGGTTGTGAAATAATTGCATCAGTGATTGTTGTTCCTTTCTTGCTTCCTTTGTACAGTATTCACTTTTTCTCCTTCATCTTTGTGTTGCAGGCATCAAGTTGGAGATTCAGAAAGTGAGAGAGCTGTTGAAGCTGACAGACAGAAAGAGAAGCAGATGTATTCTAGGATGTTTGCTTCATGATCACGTGCTGAGACTGACTGCTTTGTTAGAATTTTTTTTCCATTCATTTAGTACAGATGTAACTAATGTTCCATTGATGGCAGAACTTTTTCTTTACATACATGTATTAAGAATGACCAATTCACAGAAAAGCTCCAGTAATAAAGATGAATGGATTTTAGTCTAGGGGTAGTACGAGTGGCTGGCTGGTCTGAAAGTGGTGTATCAAAAGAAATATGAATGCATGCTGTACAGGTATACGAGTAGCCTGAAATAACAATTCTGTAGGAGATTCAGAGGTTCCACCCCATGGTAAAAGCCAATTTTCCCTGGAAAAAATTTTTTGGGGGTGTAATGCGCCATCTCCATGTTGGAGATTTGGATGTTCCACCCAGTGGTATAAGCAAATTTGTTTTCCAGTGACAAAACAAACTATTGTGTGTATTAACGCCTGGGGAAAAAAAATATTGGGGGTGGAATAGCCTATCTTCAAGTTGGAGATTCAGAGGTTCCACCCCATAGTATGAGCAGTTTTCCAGTAACAAAACTAAATGCATACAAATTCAGTCATGGGCAGTCATGTTTGTTCTTTTGTGTGTGTGTTTTTTTTAAGCAACATATTAAGTGTATGGGAATACTGGCATTTATTTTTCCTGTCATGTAGCAGAATGACGGCACATACACCCCCATTTGGAAAATGCTTTAATCCCCCTTTTTCTCCACGAGGCCACATTGTAGCTGTAAGATATTGTTTCAAAACGGAGTGACTGAGGGTGGAAAATGAAGCAAAATTTAGAAAGCGAGGGAGTTAGTTACTGCCAAAGACACAGAGAACAGGACAAGACCCGATGCATTTAAGCATATAACATTTAGGACAGTGAAAACAAAGAATGAGAAACCACTTATCTTCTCATGTTCGCCGCACAATCAAATGAATTTTCACTGTCCTTAATGTTACCTGTTTTCGCGCGCCTGAAGAAGACCCAAGAGGTCGAAATGCATTATCTTGTCCTGTACTCTGTGTGTGTGTGTGTGTGTGTATGTGTATTCTTGGCGCTAACTAACCCCCTCTCTAAATTTTGTAAGATTGACCAAGGATTAATGCATATGGACAGTAGCTGATGTTGAAGGTTATGGGGGTTAACATGCCTAATTTATTCATTTTCAGCTGCAACACTTTTATTGCAGGGTTCGTCCATGGCATGTTGCAATACAGCATACTATATATATTATAGTGAAGGATCTAGGATGGCTAAAATTGTATGTCCACACCTATTCCCATTGTCATGTTTATTGACTTTAAAAAAAGGGATCACAAATGGTCTCCTTAACCTGTCCCTGATTTTGAGTAGAAACTGCACCAAGAAAAGTAACTTTCAAAGCAGTTTGTAAACAATTATTTTTAGCCCACATACTCTAATACTCTGTTACTTGTTAAAGCACAAGATATATGAAGGGAACAAATATTTTAGACTCTAAAGCCTCATCCCTTGTAGGCTTACAAATGGTTCCCGCATAAGTACCTCTTTTTATTTACTTAGCTCTGACAATTGGACAGTCTATTCTGCTTATATGCTCACATGATTTTTGAGTATGCTTTGAGGAATCTAAATGTTTAATGAATGTTCTAGGATTGAAAATGAGTGGACTGCCTGGTAATTCAACACATCCTAACTTCAAGAAATCTTGAGATGTCAATAGTTTGATCACCATGTTGCATGCTTTTTTTTTTCTTGGGATACAATTGGTCACCATGCTATGATCAGCTGCTTGCTTTTTTTTTTCTTCTATGAAAGTTAAACAGTCTTGACAAGGCTGGTGTGTTCAGTTTGGTTGGGCAAGAAGAATTAAAATTTGTGTCTGTCGATATTGATTTGCGTTTGTTATTTATTATACCCCATCTAACCAATATCCCAAAGTACAACATCTAAAGGTATATGGGGAATAGTATAGGTGTCAATCCAATTTTCTTCATTTTACAACTTCCCATATTGAAAAATTCTTTTCCCCTTATTCCAAGCCCCAAAAAAACCTTATACATTACGGAAAACTCAAAAACACATAAACAAAAATTGCTGTGAATACAATGTAATACTCAGTATCAGTCAGAACTTTTGTATGAAACAAAATGGCAGTTTAAGACAGTTTATGAATAACAATAACACTTACCCATTCAACGGAGCCTCCTCTTCCATTCCAGCAGAATGCATCACTTGAGACGGTTTGTAGATCAAATTACACACCCTATAGTAAAACACTGACAATGATGATGCAGAATTAAAGCTGTTTATAAACCCATGGTTTACACGCTCTTCCACTTTATCAACATCATGAGTCCATCAAAGTCACAAACCAATTTGTTCTATGCACTTTCCACTCCTACCAACATTGTTAGTCCATTGAAGTCAGGAGTACATCATTACTTACTGTGGTCACCAAAATTTCTAAATCAGTTTTGCCTGTATTGAGACTTGTGTACGGCCGTACAGACCTGAAATCACTGGTTTCCTGTACAGCAATACGGGAAAAACGTATAGGTTGACACCTACATAGTACAGACTGACAACTAT
The DNA here is from genome assembly GCA_016801955.1 of Conus betulinus. NCBI lineage: Eukaryota > Metazoa > Mollusca > Gastropoda > Neogastropoda > Conidae > Conus > Conus betulinus. The sequence continues at coordinate 107,865 of JADBJO010007013.1, forward strand.
TAAACCATGATGACAAACTGTCAGTTATCCATAAAACTTGGCTATACTGAATGTGATCATGCTGCTGGATTGCCCCCCCACACAACCCACTCCTCCAAAACTGAAGTTGTGGACAGCTGGCCTCCACCCTGTACAGTTTACAGTCACACTACCTTGTCTCCATGCCATAAGGTGAAAAGGAAAAATATCCAGATTTGACACATATATATATATATATATATACACATTGAAAAGGAAAAAAAAAAAAAGAAAAATCTGTGCACTGAAAGACGTCAGATAACCACAAAATATAAACTGTCATCAGGCCGGCCATAAAAAAGGGCCTGCCTTCAATGTCACTTCAGGGCTAGACTTTTGGGTGCTCTCTGCTGTTCCAAGCCACTTGAGTGGCATAGCACCCACACTGCTCATTTCCACTTCTCAACCTACCCCACCACTGGCAGTCTCCGAGTCACTTTGGTGTGCAGTGGTGTCTGGTCTGATCCAACATACACAGCACTACCAGCACCAGTGAGCTTTCCTTCCGCCCAACAGTGTACCCATGAATTTTGTAGATGCTGATGACTCGGACAGAACCTCACCAATGGTACAGAGATATAGCAAAAAAATCAAAAGTGGGGTCACCATGAGAACAGGGCTCGAAGGGCCCCGAGAATCTGAGACTTCTTTAATGCTTGTTACCGACATGGATGAACGATGATGAAAATGATGCTCCATTCTGATCTGAGACTGCATGACAGGGCCGTGCTCAGTGCTTACTTTCATAATCTATCCTTAACCAGGCGCGAGAAATGGGCACCTGCAGAGCAGGTCAGGAACTTTCAGCAAACTCTCTTTGAGATGCATCCATTAAGTAGATGATTACGTACCAAATGGTTCCAGTTTTCCCAACTGAGCCCATAGCAAACTGCGTAGAAGCTGATTGTGGCAGAAAAATCCCACAAATAAATGGTCTGATGGGAGTAAAAACCCACAACCTCCCAACCAGGCAATACTAGCCACTGCAGCTGGTTGGAACAATACAGCAGTACAAGCTGTATTCATGACCACACACATAACGTGAAAAAATGAAGTTGAGATAATACTGATTGTCATCAAGATGGGTCAGGCAATAAGAATTGATTATCTGGCAGAGAAAACTAGTAAGTACGACTGTTAGTCAAGATTATTTATAACATTGTGGCCTTGGAATGTCTGTGTGACAAACTAGTTGTCGCATCATTTCTGTATACAAACAATATATACCTTTCATAATGTAACACAAAGAAGTGATATGGCATTCTTGTTCCTTTCCCCCAAATCTGGGAATGAAGGGCTGTAGTAATCCAGGAAAATTGGGATGTAATGGCTAGAAACTATGGAATGCAGTTAAAGAGTTAATTGTCTAGTTCTCATTGAAGGCCATTGTAGCTCAATAAAACTGCTCAATTAAAAAAGTATAAAAAAAAAAAGGAAAAAGTATATAAAAGGAAAAAGTATACCTGAATCCAAATGAAGTATGTCACTTCACAGCAATTCCAAAAACACAAAATTTCACTACAGCTAGCAGTTTTGCATTCTCCATAGTAAAATGTTTAACTTGAACAGAGGAGAAACCTGCCTCTTCAATGTAGGTCCACATTTCACGGGTCAGATTGCAGCCATCCGACAATGCAGGCCAGATCACTTGTAGCCATTCCTGCACACTACGGGATACTGATGACCTGGGTGCAGCCACGTGTTCTATGAAGAAGTATGATCCGCCCTGCACAGAGAAAATGCATGTAGTGCATGCAGCCAATGAATGACTGCAGTTCAGTAACCAGCATTTTTTTTTTTCCATCATTTTATCTGCTCATGCACAAAAAATGTCTACAGCTGGACAATCTTTTTCGTGTACATATGCCGAAGGTGTCTAATAAAATGCACTGACTCCCCATGTACATACAATTATGCATGTAAAAAGCAACAATATAAAGCCACAAAATAAATCTGTAATATGCAATTTACATGCACCAGTAATTACTAACAAAAAGTCACACTATTGAACTGTTAAAATAAAGATCGCACTGACAAATGAAAACATCATGCTCAGAAATGAAAATCCTAAAAACGAAGCCAAAACACCCTCATTTTTGGAAACGGGAAACTACAAACCAACTGAGCAGTCTTGGATGAAAACAATCTATTCACTACTAATGAATTTCTTTAAATGCACACACACATGGGCAGGCAACCCAGCTTAAACTTTCAAAATCATCATTGTATGAAATGCAGTGAATTAGAATAATAAAAGAAATAATTCTAGTAGTTACTGAAAAACACATTTGCTATCTGCCATGCTGGCAGAGACTGGCAACTTCGCAATTTTTCTCTGTAGAAATTGGGAAATGTGTTTCTCTAGGTAGCCCCCCCAAAAGGGTTTGCACTTCTGAGACACATTGCTCGCACAAAAATCAAGTTCAAACGAGCAAAAAATAGTTAGCTGGAGCTCGGGGACCGCTTGCTGAACAATTTTTTTATGTGAAAATATCATTTATAAAATAAATTTACCTTGGTTTCACAAAGTGTTATCGTCCGTGTTCAGGACCTCTCACACTGACTTTCATCGCAGGCGAAAAACTGGCGCACCCATGCAGTGCCAAAACAGAGGGGTGGGTACAATAAGTGGGGGCTTGGTCCACCTCAACCAACCCAAATGGTAACTAGGTGTAAGGTGCTTAGTACGGGCTATAAAGAGGGTGTTGCATCTTCTTATGCGATGCCGAGGTGGCCAATTTTCTTTTTAGTACATTTTCACATGATTACACAAATACACATGTGAAAAAAAAGAAAAGAAAATATACATAACATATACATGGTTTGAAAAAGTCAGAGATTATTATCAAATAAGACACAGGACGGACTTAACTGTAGAAATGGGTGTGAAGTTTACACATCAAACCAATCATGATATAGTAGATTTGGCATTTAACCTATTGCGTTTGCAATAAAAGTGATTGATAATTAATTGTATATACACAAAACATCGATTTATGACAATTCACTCTGTGGCAAACTCAACAGATCATTTATATTTGCAAAATATTGTCCAATTTTGTATCTCATTCAGTTGTCTCTGAAAAGCTGCAAATTTGGTAAACGTTTTTGCATTCACTTTTGTATAGATACAGTTTGGTAAACATTATCATAAAATCGAAATTGGAATCTGTAGAAAGATGCCTGTCCACATAAAGAGATTATATGAAAATTAACAGTACATGCATTTCAATTTTTGTTGTTGAATGATTATTCAAGAGAACTCCAAAAGTATCATCTAATGTGTTTTCCACTCCAAAAAGAATGTTCCACGGAAATTTGTTAAAAATCTTTCTTCCGTAACTTGGATTAGATGAAAAATGTTGATCTTCAGAAACTGAAAGATCACATCAGGTGGGACATCTCTGCACAACATTTTCATGGAGTCTGCTGTAAAGTGTTTATGTCTCACATCATGCAAGTCCCACCACCCTATGAGAACATGTTTCACTGTGAGTGGTACATGACATGGAATAGCACCAAGGAGCTTTTTCACCTTTTTAAAATTAAGACAGCGTGTAAAAGGAGTGGCTGGAGTGCAAACAGCACAAGGCTGTTTCTTTTTATGGTTGCCCTTGGAATACGGTAAAAACTTTCAGGTTTGGACAGATTTGAACAGTTTGTTATCCGTATGCGAATTCCCATCCTCTAGCCAGAAGTCTTTGATGTAAGCCTGGACTTTGGGTTTCAGATTAGTGTGAAAGACAAACTGCTCAACTTCCTTTTTTGTGGCACTCTTGGCAAGTTGATCAGCCAACTCATTGCCTCGAATGCCCACTTGGCTGGGAATCCAAGCAAAATCTATATGCTGTGTCCATCTGATTTCAGAGAGGTGTATAGTTCGAATAGTTTCAGCAGTTGAGGGTGCTTGAGGGTATGGCTGGCAATGGCCTATAAAGCCGAAAGTAAGAACAACAAAATGAAATCAGTATGTTTTGATTCAGAATCATTTCAAGAGCCAGGACCAAAGCTGTCAACTCTGCAGTGTTGATGGAGCTGTCCTGGGAATGTGTTTAGAACATCTTTGAGAAGGACCTGTGGCACAAAACACAGCACAGCTACCTCCTCCTTTGATTTGGAGACACTGATAAAAATTCTGAAGAAGGAAGGAAGGACGAGTTCTGTTGAATGGTGGAGGCCAACAGTTCGGCAACAGCTTATTTGTCAGTTATCAGAGCACTGGCAAGTTTGAGGTGATGAACTGATCAGTTGGTGTTCTTTCCTTTTTTCTCTGTTTGGATGTAAGCTTGGAGCATAAGTCACTCCAAGACTGACATTTACTTACTAAAAAAAAAAAAAAATTAAAACCAGGGAGATTCCAATAAACTAATGTACTATCCACGGTGCAAAGGACAAACAGGAGAGAAACCAGTTTGTTGTCATCTGCATTTAATGGAGTGAATTTGTTTTGAAGAGGAACCAGTTTTGTTTGGCTCTCCAGACCTACTGGCAGACTTGCCTGCTGGTAGAGAGGGTTAGGTTGTGGAGATGGTGGAGGTTGCCTTCTTATCTCGAAAAATGAAATTTTAATTTTCAGTCAGTTTTACTTTTTTTAACGTTCGCATTCTTGTATCCAAACTTGGCAGTTACATGAAGAGGGGGGTGGTCACCATCGCGGACGCTGCACAATCATTCGAATCTTTACACTGCCCACACCTCCTCCCCAGAACAATGCAATCTCAAATTGCAATGATTTCCAATTCCTGACACTTGGAACATTGCTTCTCACAGACCGAAAATGTTAAGTTCTGAATGCAAGACATTCATATATCCTACTATGTTATTCCACCTTTGTGGTACATGAACGGATGGGTGATCACCAAACAGCTGAAAAAGAACATTCGATGCTTTTATACGGTATTCCTCCTCCTCCCCATGCTTCAATCGCTGCATGTTCAATGTAACTCTTTGGACATTGCATCCAGACGAAAATGTTAATTGAATGCAGAGTTCTATATCCAGCCTTGGATGCTTTGTGGTAACCAGAGATACCAAACCTGTTTTAAGCGTTGTATGTAGTCCGAGTGAGTTACATCTGAGCCCTGGGATGCTATTTCTATGTTTCCCTGTGATTCCATAGGCACCACCTCTGTTTACAGCTGAGGGGGTGGGGGGGGGACATCTGGGCGAGGGAGTTTACCTCTACACTTAGCGATCCCCTCTGTCCACTAGTAATTTGCAAGACCTCTGAAGTTTAGCCATCAGCAGTATTGAAGTGAGAAAGTAAAGCAAAATGTTGAAAAAGGCAAGCCCTCTGGTGTAATTTACTCTGCAAAACACTTTCCTTCCGATTGAAAATATGTAAGTTTTTAAACTTTCAATGTATGCAAAAATGGCATACAAAATATTTTGTTACCACACCTTTTAATGCCTAAAATCATTCTACAGTTCAATAAATGTATTGTAAAAATAAAGCTATTTGCTTGGTGTTTCAGAATACCCACACCTTGTCACAACAGAAAAGTTTGTAATGTTCTTTCACGAATTATACTGCAAAGTTTGACCTGTGTGAAAACTTAACTGCATGTGGTTTGGATTTTGGCAAATAATGTCAATCTTTTTGTATACTCAAAGACTTATTCTATGTCCATTTATTGTAGATACTAAGCATAAGGATGTTGGCATTTTAATGATACACAAAGAGACTTAACAAATTTTGTGAATTGTAACTCTGTGCCTGTCCAAGGTCAAGTAGTTTTTCTATCAAAATTATTTTCCAAAACTTCCCGGATCCAACAACAAAAACAATACACAAGCACTAACAAAATAGTAATAATTTCTATTTTTAGTAATCTTAACTTGTTTTCCCCTAGGCCAAATGTAAAGCACCATTTGTCTGTATCCTGTGTAGCCATTTGAAATCTACTGACTATGATAAAAATTGACAAATATTCAGTATAAACATGCAAATTTTCAATGGTCAGACATGAATCAAATTATATGTAAAAAGATGATGCATTTACACAGCTATTAAAATCTAAATTTGTTGTGCATATGTTATTTGTTTTCATATATTACATTTCCCATGCACTTGGTAAACCATTGACTTACCGGAAACATGCCGGAGGAGGCATCCGGGAAAGACCGGATAAAGGACACTGGGAAAGACCAGAACCAAGGTCTCTGTGGGCTGGCTCCCCACTTTGCCTGTCAAACTTTGTGGGCTATAACTAGAAACAAAAGGGTAAAAGATTCTCCCCAGTTCAATCACCGAAAGGAGAATGGGAGATCCAATGAGTGCTCAAGTCAACCCACCATCACATGCACGACAACGCAATCCCTTACGACTGCTCACAGAACCCAAACGGACTATGAACATGGACCAAATGGGATATCCATGTGTCATGTGGAAAGCGTGTTCGCTAAACCACCCGTGGCATGAAAAGCAGTCCACATGAACAAAGATTGGATGAATGTGCAGACTCATCTGAATTATCAGACAGCGCACTGCACAGCCAGAGATTAATACGTCGGAATTACAAGGGCCAGTATTTAAAAAATCCATAGTTGCCAAGGACATCCAGCTGATGTTGGTTCGAAATGAGGAATTTTGCACATGGACCGGGCCCTCGATGCGCTGGCGCCTGAAACTCAACCTGCCACGAGCAAACGAGACTGGAAGATTGGGAGAAACTGGGATGCAAAAATCGTCCAAAGACTCGATGTCGTACTGATAGGGGAAAAGCACCCTTGTGAACACAAACTAGCCACATATGTGGACATTGTGGTCTAAGCCACAATTTGGAGACGCCTATGGAGCAGCAAAACTACCGCAAAAGAAAACCCTCGCAAAGAACCAGACGCCAAATAACAAGAGATAGACAGTCAGGTGCAAGTAGAAGTAACCTCAATAAGCAAGAAGCCCGTCACACAAAAAAAGTGCAACATCTGTGAAACAAACAAGTCTAAACAAATGGAGAAACTCTAAAAAAAAAACCAAGAGCCCGAAGCATCTGCAGAAGCAGACAATCGATAGGTTTTCAAAGCTATGTAAATCTGGCATACATGGAGGAACAAAATTGAAACTATAAGGCATTACTTTCGCTACAAATATCGGGTGTCCCTTGCTCGTGGTTGTGCTGCTGTCTTTTATGTGGAAAAAATGAGCATAAGGTACCAAAAATGGGCATTGGTTTCACATCCCCAGGCCGTGGTCCGTCCAAGGGGGGGGTTAAAAAAAGGACAAGCAGAGAAAAGAAACAAATCCGAAATAGGTCATAACCGGTTTAGCCCGAAACCCCCCTAGGATGTCCGGAGATAAGACACACACAGGGGGAACACTTGCTTGATCAGGGGGCGATTCACACTTCTGAGGACTCCTGCTGGCCAAAAACGCGCTCCAACAGTGGTTGTACTTTACTACCCTGTGTATTGGTGAGACCCGGTTGCGCCACATATCATTCAGTCCTTTTCAAGAAATGCTGTGTTATATGCCATTCACACTGTATTCTGATAATTTCGTGTTGGAGAGTGTCAACACTTTGGACTCACGTCACATACAGAACGTTAAAACAAACAAACTACATCAAAACATTTTTTTGATGCGGCCTGAATTATTCTTGGCTAGGTAAAAAAAACTAATAAATACGATTCACAACTGAAGGATACTAAAACTTGACAAACTAACACAAAACACATATTCCGGAAATTCTGAAGTTCTGTCAAATTGCCATTCGTGGCTGAAGAGATATACCAAAACATTAACTATCCAAGTTCTGACAGAGCAGTAAATTCTAATGTTGAAAGTAGTTCAACTTAGATTTAATTAGGGGCACTATGTAATATGGTATTCTTGGTATAATCCTGGACAACTCAATCTCTATCACATATCATCTTATCTAGATAATAATATTAGTAACATAAAGATCAGATAATGAATGACCACTGCAAATGAACAGATATTGTCATTAGTACATAGTTTACAAATTGAAACTTGTGTCTCTGCAATATCCTTGGTGCATATGCATTAAGGCACCTCACTGAGTACACTTTATAAATATAACGTCGGAAAAATCCCATACCAATGTTATACCATGTCACATGCCACTAAAACAGTTAATAACAGGAACTATTCACATTCAGGCCTATTTGTCAGGGCCCATTCCCCTATTCCTGTTCATCACACATATCTTGTAATGTATGTCTCTGGAACAGGTAAATAAGTTGCCGTGTACTACCGGGTGGGGAGTACTATTTTTTGCTTACACAAGATGTTGCAGGCCCACGGCATACAGCTTTATAATGAACTTTTTGAGATCATAATCACTACGAACATGTAGAATCGAGAAGAACAACCCCACCCACACTTTAATACCTTTCACATTACATAATTTTTCAACGGCCCAAGCGCCAACGCAGAACACGAACCCCCAGTTTCCCCCCTTTTCCACACACTGATCCCCAATCGACCACCGTCAAATATTTATAGTTTAATACATGGAAAATCAACTTACCAAATGAAAAGGGAACTTTTAATTCAGATACAATATTCCGGGTCGATTTTTCATGGTGGGAAGAGTCACTATGAGATTGCAATACCACAAAAGCCCAGTGATTTAGCCACGAAAACCACCTAAACCTACGACACAGCCGAAACGGTGGGATGAGGATACGTGGCTATCGCCGAAACGAAGGATGGTTTGAAAGCATTAGTGACTACTCCCTTAATCAGCAAAGCCTGGAAATAATACTCAATAAAGGCTTCCCTCTCAGGTAAGTCTCATTTAATTTTCCTAGGGTGTGTCGGGTTGCATTGTTTAGGTATTATAGTAAATCTATATGTGTGAGATTCGGTCCAACGAGAACAACTGACACATTAGACATATGGTACATTTTTTGCTTTTGTCACCCAGCGAGCAGAAAATCTTTATTACCGTGTTTGACGCAGCCTCAGACTGCATAATAACATCAACCGTATTAGCACTGTCCACAAATGTGAAAAGGTTACAATGTCTGCATGCCATTGATCCTATGGTTCATCCTCCCATATTAAGGGTATGCCAGCGGAACATTTTTTTCGTTTGCAATGAATTTTATTCCAATAGGGGTTAATACAGATGAGCACAGCAACTATATGGTCATATCATATAAACTGCCTGAGAATTACATGGTTTTACGAACACAGCCACTTTATTGTAATCAATATTTTATACATGCCAAAAACTGACCATTTCACTACCCAGGCTGAGTTTGCGTATAGACTCAGCTGATGAATACTGGGCCCACAAAGTTTAGTGTTCATCACCACTTAATGGATATCTTTGAGTGTTGCTAAAATTGGGGTCCTGCCACAAACACTCTCGTGTGTGTATCTCTCACTTGTGTTATGGCCCGTATAAGTTATGAAGAGTAACAGGGTGGGGCGGTCTGTCATGCAATCAATAATGCCAAAAATAGTCAAGAATCCCCTACACAACAATATCAAACCTCATGAACCATAAGACTGATCACATCAAAAGGCATCGAATTCTGTGGCACTTCAAATCCAAACTGGTGACACCCCAATAGATGACCTGTATCGTATTCGGTCTTTTATTTCTTACTTCCTGAATCTATACTCCCACTTAAAGGCCGAGGTTCTGCCGTGTAGTCCCCAGTACATTAACGTAAAATTCCTCAGGAAGACCAGTCAAGCTGGTACGCCTCCTGCGCAGGGAGGGAGCTCAACCTCACACTGGCTCCATACGTCACACTGTCGTGTTCACCAGTTGAGCCTATATTAGATGTGTAGACTATCATTGAGATAGATGGACAGGCAACATGACCGACTACTGAAGAGTGACGTGGCAGCAGTGCAGCCGTTCCTCTGTGTGGGGTTGCCTCAGACTGGACGTATACAAATGATTAAGCCGGAGTGGATGTCTGTGGTGCCAAGGGCTGAAGTGCAAGGACAATCTATGGAAAACTGGGGGGGCGGTGTGGGTGTGAATAAGCAGCAAACAGTTGCCTGCCACGTAGAAATGAAACAAAAAAAAAAGACAAAAACACACAATTAACTTCTCGTACTTTCAATCCGTTTGCCACATCAAATTCCCAATGACGAGGTTATACCCTGTACCAACAAGAATAAGAATACACTTCTATCAGGACAGCGGTTGTTTGCATTTTTGCAATTGCATTTGCACCTTTTGACGACGAAACAAAACAAGTTGCACACTTTTGAAGCAAAGACAACACCATACAAAACAAAAATGTTGCGGGAAAAACCATCACGAGTCTTCATAAATGACTGAAATTCAATGGAAAAATGAGAAGCGCAAATAGTTCATATTCACTAAAATGTAAGTAAATATCACCAACCTAGAAGAATACTCCAATAAAAGGGTTTTAGCGAACCCCTGATTTTCTTCAACACTGTCTCAGGTTGTCGCACTGAAAAAGATTGAAGTGGTGCACACGCACATGCCGTCGCAAGTGTTGTCCTCAAACTCTTCCATATTTTCGGCATAACCTGGTAAACAACAAGCAAATATATTAAAAACTGATAACAAAGTGGTAATCCCCTACATCCATTTCATTCTTCGTGCCACTTATAAATTTTACAAAACAATAGCACACAGAGTAAACCCCAGCCCATTCCGAACATAGGCCACCCTGCCACAAAGAAACGATGTGCAGATGCAGAGCACATCACCGGTGATGCCCTACCAAGCAGTCCAACTAGCTAGCATGCACATTATTCCACATCGTCTTCTTCTTCATTCGTTCCAGAATCATCCCATATTCCAACCAGTTTGATGGATGAGGGGGCTGCGGTTGGTTTTGTTCCACCCCGTATACAATCTCCTCCATATGTGCACCAAAGCAATCAGTGGCCACAAAGAATGTGGCTAGACTGTTGGGCCACGCTGTATCCGTAACATACTGGTGAAAGGGGGCCACCCCAGGACAGCAATTTGAGCTTGGGGGGTTGGTGGGCCTGTGTTTCACAAGGTCCATCAGAGTGAGTAGCCAGCCCAGTACGATGGATGGGCTCGCAGAACGTCGTGACCGTGTTCGAGTCTTGAAGATTGTTGGTCTGGTTGGTGGCCGTGCTGTAGTTTGGGTCGTGCTGTACATAACGGGCGGGTGGGCTGTGTTTCCTATGCTCCTTTAGTCGCACAAATTGCCATACATATCAAAATGAGTTAGTAGTACAACAACACAAAACAACACAACACAACACACACCTGAGGTGCACACCACACACCACCATATTCCGCGACCTTCTGCACTCAAAAATTCTACAGCTATAAGTATGATGAACAAAAAACACATTAACCCTTCTGACACACGTCCCACATGTATGAACGAGATTACTATTGCCATGTGAGCCGATAAACATATCAACCAATCTGTATGCACACAGCAGGGATGCAACAAATGACTAGAGCTGCATATTTTAAAATCTCTTCTTGAAATCCTTGCAAAATTGTGTTCAATTATATGCATTTCTTTGAATACATTTACAAGCTAGACTTTAAATGACATATCACCCATATCAATGTGGCACTGACAAATAAGAGAAAAAATCCGCTCGTTCTCGTGATAAAGAGACAATTCATGTGGGCTATGACAAGAAAAATTATTCTGATGCGTGTGTGGTGAATGGCACTTCACTTTTCAATGGTGAATGAGAAAATAAAGACATACCTATGATAGATACACATACACTGGCATAACAAAGTTGACTAATAATAATCATGCAAAATAAAAAACAAAAAAACCTTCTCTCACAACCCGCCTTCCCAAAATGTAGATGAATTAACAATTAACAATGTCTTCAGGTAAACAATATTCAGTTGGGCTACCGACACGTCTGACTGAGACAATTCTCCCAATGTCACTGCTGTAAACAAAAGATCTCAAAATACCATTAGCATTATCCCATATTCCTATTTTTCAACCCATTTTATGTAAAATTTTTTATACAACATAACAGCCTACTGTACATAGTATATGGAAGGGTTTAAAACATACTTTGCATCTAGTATGCCATGAATATGTCTTTTCACACCAATTCAAAATACACTCATGTTAAAAAAAAAGCATGCAATTATAACTGTCTAATACACCTGCCTAATATTAACATCGACATTACTTGCAGGCTTAATGAGCCAAACATTGCATGTATCATAGAAAAGAAAGTACACTTTTTTATTGCTAATAACCTGAAAAAATTATTGAGTACACACACAGCAAAATAAGCCATTAATAATGGGAGTGCAGTTAAACAGCAAAAACTTGTCTTGCGACTGCTGCCTGTGTCTGATGGCAAGACAACGACTGTGGCAAGCATCAATCACAAGCATCCTGCCATAAAAAGGTGTTTTTTTTTTTTTTCAAGGCGGTTGCCTTTTCTTGTGATGTGGAGTCCGAGGGTAGTAAACTCCAGAGCCGAAGGATTGGGGCAACAGTAAGAAAATGAAAAAGGATCGATGGGTTAAATTCGGATTGTTTGCACGCAGGCTAAGTAGAATGTTTTTTTGGCTTCATTATGATCAAGTCTTTCTTGCTGGGAATACTGAACAAAAACTGTAGGAAGTTAATCAAAAGCCTTAGAAAAGTGGTCAGACAACCAAACATTATTGATTAATTTATAGGCAGGTCCCTGTGATCTTGATGTGAAGTTTAAATCAACTATGTCATACTATCAGAATCAGGACCTACATACCCCAAAGGCTGTTTATACAAAAGACAAGACAATCAAACATATGCTATACTCTTCGCAACTAGTTCTTACATTCCTCTCCTTCCTAACTTTTCAGATGTGTTGCTTTTTGCCCGAAGATGGAAGGGTATGGTGGCACTAATGAGACAGGTGGATGAGAAAACACGGTCATAACCACACAAACCTCCACGCCTGCCTATTTCATGCTGTGTCCGCATGAGTATACTGCCTGTGGTACACAGAAAGAAAAGAAGACAAAAAAGAGGTGTTCTCCTGATTAGAACATGTTATCTAGTTCTGCATTTTAGTATTGAGACACTTTAGTCCCGTGTGGCACTGACATATGATCCAGGAAAATACTCATTGGCTTACCTGGTGCTATTTCAACCTTATGCCAATGTATATACATGTATGTGTAACACACTTTGAAAACATCTATCGGTATACGAGTTTTCTGCTTTGATGCCACAACCGGAGTTTTGCTGCGCGTAAACAAAAGGTTTTTCCCCAGTGTTTTTGACATGATGGTGAGGGTTTTGGTTGCTGGGGTTTTTGCGTGGCATAAAGGGTATGTCCCAACCACATCAGGTGCTGTACCAATGTCTGGTGGCAAGACAACACCCCACCGTACCACTTTCCCACCAACAAAAACTGTGTAATGTGAATACCTGTTACACACGCGACCACCCTTTCACAATTTCTCCATCGTTTGGGAAAAAAAATGCCAGGATACACTGCTCCAAGGCTTTTAAAGGTACTGGCACATAGGTATCCAGGTTGGATCACAAAGACA
>JADBJO010007014.1:20000-30000 GCA_016801955.1 Conus betulinus
ATGGAAAGCGTTTTTCTTCCTGAACCCAAATGCAAAAAAAAGAGGACAAAAACACATATGGCTTCAAATCATGGCGATCTCCACCGGCCATAGATGAAATGAAATCTTTTGAGGATAAAATGAAAAGAATGATAGCCAACATAGAATTCAAAAAAATCAAACAACGATTTCCAAACATCATTAAAAAATGAAATAAAACAAATACAAAGTGAAAAAAAATATTCGTGAAGGCTGACAAAACCAGTAATTACTACAAAATGGAACCAAACGAGTACTCACAACTTCTTGATAAAAACATTCAGAAAAAACTACAAAAAAGCTGATAAAACCATACACAACAACATCCGAAAAAAGAAAAAGAACTCGTACACCACATGGATCTAGGTGACAGGGTGGAAACAACAGCAATAAAAGAAGCCTTCATAACCCTTAAAGACCATAAACCCAATTTCCACAACAACCCAACATGTAGACTAATAAACCCATCTAAATCTAAACTGGGCAAAATAAGTAAGAAAATCTTTGAAAAAGCCATAAAAAATATGAAATCAAACACTGAATATAACCTCTGGAAGAACACATTATGAAGTTATCCAATGGTTCAAAAATCTTAACAAACAGAAGAACACAGTATTCATCACATTCGACATAGTAGTAGACTTCTACCCATCCATAGATGAAGAGCTACTCACTAAAGCTCTGAAATTTGCTAATAAACACACAGACATAACAGGGTCAGAAATGGAAATCAATCTTCACACCAAAAAAACTTTTACAGCAGAAATGAAACATGGATCAAGAAAACAAATAAAAACTCAACATTTGATGTGACCATGGGATCGTACGACGGTGCCGAAACATGCGAACTGGTCGGACTGTTTATGCTATCCAACATCCAAAAACAACTCGGAAAGCAAGTCGGACTGTACAGAGACGACGGCCTCGCCGCGCTAAACAACAATCCAAGAACCATCGAAAACAAGAAAAAAGAACTATGCAAAATTTTCCAAAACCATAACTTAAAAATCACCATCGAAGCAAAAACAAAAAGGTAGTGAACTACTTAGACATAACACTTGACCTCAACAACCACATATATAAACCATACAAGAAACCTAATGACACACCCATTTATGTAAACATCAATAGCAACCACCCACCATCTATACTAAAAACCATACCCAATGGCATAAACAAGAGATTATCTAATCTGTCACATAATGAAAGAGTATTCAACAACGCAGCAGCAGCAGAATACCAAGAGGCATTGCAAAAAAGTGGTTACAGCTACAAACTACAATACAACCCAGATAACAACATGAACAAAAAAAAACAAAAAAGCAGGAAAAGGAAAATCACATGGTACAACCCTCCATATGATGGACGAGTAAAAAAAAACGTAGGGAAAGAATTTTTCAAAAATTTTGACAGCATCCTTCCCAAAAGAACACAAATTGTCCAAAATATTCAACAAGAACACCATCAAACTGTCATATTCATGCATGCCTAACTTTAAAAATATAATTGATTCATCCAACAAAATGAAAAGCAACACAGCAAAGAAGGGTGAAGAAAGGAAATCCTGCAATTGTACTAAAAAAGAACAGTGTCCTTAAGCAACAAATGCCTCTATAACAACATTGTATACCAAGCCACTGTGACATTAGAAAATGAAAAAAGAAACATACATAGGGATCACTGAAAATCACTTCAAAACCAGATACGCAAACCATAAACAGTCATTCAACAAAGAAGAAAAATACAAAAACCAAACAGAACTGAGCAAATATATTTGGAGACTTAAAGACAAAAAAAAAAACTATAACATATCCTGGAAAATCATAAAAAGGACATCACCATACAATAACATTTCAAAAAAAAAGATGCAACCTATGTTCAACAGAAAAATGGTTAATACTATGCAAACCATACTTAGCAACTCTAAACACTAAAGTAGAAATAGTAAACAACTGCAGGCAAAAATGGAAATCGTTGTCAGCAAACGCACCCTGAACTGTAAACAACCTGAAAACCGAACAACACGTGCAGCCAATCCGCACGTGCAAACAGCGACATCGGGCCATATAACACCGGCAGTAGGCGACCCAAAACCATCCTGAGGAGAGCCAGCGCTCAAAACAGATCTGTTGATTTTAAAACTTCCCTTTACCATCCTATTTTAAAATATATATATATATATATATATATATGTGTGTGTGTGTGTGTGTGTGTGTGTGTGTGTGTTTGCACGAGGATTAGCTTTGTAGATATCTGTATCTCTTGGGTCTGATTGATGCCGAGGTTGTATTGGGATAAGCAGCGTAGAACACACACACACACACACACACACACACACACACACACACACACACACACGAACGCACGCGCGCACGCACGCAGGCACACATACACACACACACACACACGCGCGCACGCGCGCGTGCCGATTGTGCTGGTGCACCATTGGTATCAAACGAGAGAGAGAGAGAGAGAGAGAGAGAGAGAGAGAGAGAGAGAGAGAGATTTTAGAACATTAACTATATTAAGAACGAAGATTTAGTGTTAATGATGGTGACGCTTACGGGAGAGAGAGAGAGAGAGAGAGAGAGAGAGAGAGAGAGAGAGAGAGAGAGAGAGAGAGAGAGAGAGAGAGAGAGACAGAGAGAGAGAGAGAGAGAGATCCAAGGCACTGACGATGCTGAAGATGACCGTGTTGACAACACAAACAGTAATGGTGGTGATGATGCTAAGAACGACAGGTCTTTCATACTCATTCACACCACACACTGTGTAACACACGCACTAAACCCGTAGCAGAAGCGATGGCTTTCGAATAAAATATAATGCGGCTACACCATCTGTCTGTCTGCCTCGTGTGTGTGTGTGTGTGTGTGTGGGGGGGGGGGGGGGGGGGGGGGGGGGGTGCGTGTGTGCGTGTGTGTGTGTGTGTGTGTGTGTGTGTGTGTGTGTGTGTCTGTGTGTCTGTGTGCGTGCGTCTGTGTATCTGTGTTTCTGTCTGTGTGTGTGTGTGTGTGTGTGTGTCTCTCTCTGTCTCTGTCTGTCTGTCTGTCTGTCTCTCTCTCTCTCTCTCTCTCTCTCTCTCTCTCTCTCTCTCTCTCTCTCTCTCTCTCTCCTCATCCCACCCTCACCGTCCATCTTCCAGCCCTACAAGCACAGAAGAGCCTGTCAGCCGACGGACACACACAGGGGTAGAGGACAGCACAGGGAAAAACAAAACAAAACAAAACCCACCACCAGCGATATTTAGCGTTTCGTGATTTCATTAACATTCGAGATCCATGCATTATAAAAACTGTTGACAGCGTATTTGATAGACGGCCAGCCAGACCCTGACTTTAATGGGATCATCTCCACCCCCCACCCCCGACTCATTCCTCTTCGTCTTCCATCCCTGCACCCCCCCTCCCTCCCCCCCCCCCCCCCCCCCCCCCCCACACACACACACACACGCACTCCTCCCTCACCTCCCCCAACTAATTATACCACGGTCGCATGCATGGTG
Organism: Conus betulinus; assembly: GCA_016801955.1. Lineage (NCBI taxonomy): Eukaryota > Metazoa > Mollusca > Gastropoda > Neogastropoda > Conidae > Conus > Conus betulinus. Next base: position 23,524 of record JADBJO010007014.1, read on the forward strand.
AGTTGGTTGATGCGTGCGTGTGCGCGCGCGCGCGCATGCCTGTGTGTGTGTGTGTGTGTGTGGTATCTGTCTGTGTGCGTCTGTGTATGTGTGTGTGCGTGTGTGTGTGTCCGTCTGTGCGTGTATGTGTGTGCGTGTGTGTGTGTGTGTGTGCCTTTCCTCTAAATCAACAAAAACGAATCCAAGTGTGAATTCAGCAGGTTACGAGAAACCCAAAAGGACACAAGTGAAAACGAGAGGAGGGTATGCAGAAGGAGAGACTGCTAATTAAACAGATGAGAAACGTGGGGGGGGGGGGGGGGGGGGGGGGGATCAAACGCAGACCAAAAATTCCTGTCATGCGAACAATGACTTGGCGAAGACTTACTTAAAAGAAAAAGAGAGGGGACAGAAAATAGGAATAAACAAACAGACAGACGGAGAAGCAAAACGTGCCCCCTAACATCAACCATCTTTCGAAGAAGGGTCATGAAAACGTCAAAGGCCATGCCCTGTAAAAGCACTTCACTTGAAAAGATAGACTTGCGTTTGAATGGAAGTGGGTACGAAAAAAAAAAAAAAACCAACCTCCTATGGTGACAGCTCTTAACGCTTTAAAGTTCCACCAAGGTCAACAGAACCAGCAAACAATAACTATTTCACTCTGTGAAGAGCTCATCAGGTTTACTGGCGGGAACGACACACACTGGGCCGGTACACACACCTCAATATCTTAAAGAGGACAGAATAAGGTTTCCTTGCTGCCTGTTGATGGAACGGTTGGGGTTTGCGTCCTCACAGGAAAAGCTTTTGAGGACAAGTTGTTTCTTTCGCGGTCGTCGTGCGCCTGCTGATGGAGGATTGGACGAGTTTTACGTCCTCGCAGCACAAGTTTTTAGGAACAGTTTGTCGCCGCAGCATGGAGTCGTCGATCGTCTTGGCAAGATGTTGTTGGCTGGCAGGTTAGGTCGAGGTTGGTGTTCGCTGCGGGCGGAGGGACCCGGGGTAGACGGTGTCGTCAGGCAGGAGCCTGGGTGAAGTTGATGAGTCGTTAGGACCGCCGAGCGGTCGTCTGTATGTTGTTCTTCGGCGATGGTTGATGTTGTTGTCGTCATCGTGACGGTTCCTTCAAGGCTGTCGTCAGGGCTGCCTGGCGGCCGTCTTCATGCTGAGTGGCGACGGTCCTGTGCCGCGCGAGGCCGACTCGGGAGATGTACGGGGCACAAGTCGCCGAGCCGCTGCTCGTAGATCCATGTCCACTCTGCGCCCATGGGGGACGTTCCCACCCTCCCCCCCCCCACCCACCACCACAGTGAGAGTCCTGCTGGTCGAGCAGGCCACTGGGTATTTCGCAGAGTGGCAGCGCCTCGTCGTCAAAGTGCCCCGCCGCCTCGAGAGCCGTCCCACGGCGACACAGGATAGTCCCGTTGTCACTCGTGGTGCGAGGAAAAAAATCAGTGCCGCCCCACGTCTATCTGCCACCTAGGCGTCCCCAGCAGCTGTGTGTGCTGCTGCTCTCTCCCTCCCTCTGCTGAAGAGAAAGCTTCAATATAAAGAGAAAGGAGGCTTCCTGAAACTGGATAGATCCTCCTGACTATAGAAAAAAAAAGGTCTCCAAAAAAGCACAGACGAATACAGAGTAAAGGAAAAACGAAGTACTTTAATTTGAATGATAGACTTCAATTTGTCCAGAAATTGGAAGGAAGACATTCAAAAGACATGGCCTATGGAGCCAAGCAATAGAGGATAAAAAAAAAAACCACAAGGTTTGGAAAAAAAAAAAGAACACTTTTAACGGAAAAAAGAACACTTTTTAACAAGTCCCAACTTTACAACATTGTATTCACACTAGCCAGAGAGAGGGGCATGTGCTGATGCAAGACACTCCTGATTAAAAACATTTCCATTCCTCTTTACTGTTTCCGCTACTCGGGTTTGAGCAAAGAGAACATGACTGGCGACAACTGGTACAACTGTTTGAGACCGTGTGGACTTTAAACAAAATCAGGAACGTTACGTCCCCATCCAACGCACGTTTGAAATATACGTACATCATCTGCAGCACATCCATACTATTTTTTTTTACTTTTTTTTTTTTTTTTTTTTTTTTTTTTTGCGGAAGTCTTCAAACTGATCGGCATTTTTTTTCAGAGACTTTCTCAGTGAACTGTGTTATATGCTTTCCCATGATCTGTGAGGGTTTCCTGCGGCTTGCTTGACAGCTGTTTGTTCAAATACGTTTTAGTTACTATTGCAAGAGAGAGAATTTTTCTCCAAAATAGCGTAAGATGTATTAAATGTGTTTTTTTTTTTCTTCTTTTCTTTGCGTTCTTCTGCTATATGTAGCCGACTAAAAAGGACACACGTGAACAATTTGTTGACACTGCTCAGCACGTACTTTTTGTTCTGTCCCATCTTCAGTGCCACCTCAGTGGCATTGCAACCACGCCGCTCATTCCGACCCTCATCCCCATCCCCCTACCCCCCCCCCCCCCCCCCCCACCCCCCCCCCCCCCCCCCCCATCCACAGCCGCAGCCCCGGCACCGGCAATCCACGGGGAGCATTTAATGTCAAGCCGTCAAGAGACAACCTACGAGGGGAAGCGGCGCTGCCGAGTCACTTCAGTGTTGTTCAGTGGGGCCTGTTTTGATCCAACATGCTCAGGACACCACCTACTAAGCCCCCTACTGACGGCGATAATTGATTAGTCGCGGAGCCGGCGTGAGTGAGCTCTCCCTCCAGAGGGCGCCACCACGTCCATCCAACAACAGCCCCCACGGACTCGCCGATACTGGTGACCCGATGAAACCAAACCAAGGTCACAGACGTGGAGAGGATATCAAAACTGAGTGTACATAAAAGCAGAGCATGAAAGGACACAGAATTTGAGACTTTGGGTAGGGGGGGGGGTGGGGGGGTGGGGGGGTGGGGGGGGGGATGCTGATCGATGAGAATGAGGATGATGATGAAGATGATGCTACGGATTTTCATTCCGGGTCTGAGACTGAATGAAAGGGCTGTACTCTACGCTTACTCTCATGATATATACCGGCGTCAACCAGACAGACCCCGTGAGATACAGACACTTGCAGTGTTGGTCAGAAATTTGAGCAACATGCTCGAGACGCATCCATTAAGTGAATGAAACTCGACTGTGTGGTCCCAGTCTTCCCAACTGTGCCCGTAGCAAACTCGAGCTCGGTAGGAGCCGGTTTGGGGCAGAAAAATCTCACATGGTTCTGATGGGAATTGAACCCACGACTTCTAAACCGGCAGTCCGCGACGCTAACCACTTCGTCACGGCAGCCGGTGCTCAGCATGTAGTTGTTTAGATCGTTTATGTTGCCTTTTTACGTCAAGTGACATTTTGTGAGCATGCTCAAGCATCAGATCAGGAAAATTACCAATTCACACAGAGTTTTGAAGATTTCTTAAATAAAAGGAGAGATGAGATTTTTTCAATGACTGTTTTCTTTTTTTTTTTTTTTTTTTTTTTTCTTTTTTTCTTTTTTTTTTTTTTTTTTTTTTTTTTTTTTTATTTTCTGACTGCTTCCTTGATATCTATCTGTGACATATGTTCCTCTGGCTCTTTTGTTGAATTTGACTTTAATAGGCTATTACTTTCGCTATGCCTGTTTCGGAGTTAATTTTCTTACCTACATTGTTGTTGGTTACCGGGATGACGCGCATGTCACGTGATAAGGAACTGACTTCTGCTGAACCAGTTTTAAATGTTAGTGATGGCGCACCGCCAAAAAGCAAAAAACAAAACAAAAACAAAACAAAAAAAAAAAAGAAAAACGTAGACAAACATATCACAAGACTAAACACGACGCTTTGGACTTTCTAGATCTTCTTCAGGCAAAATAAAAAGCATTCAGGACAACGAAAATGAATGAGCAATCACTTATCTTCATCCACTTCAGCGTATGATAGGCGTTGAATGGAAACGAGGCTGTCAGGAAAGAGACAATGAGTGAGTCTAGTAATGATAATGATTATAATACTGATATGAATAAAATAAAGAAAGATAGGATCACTACCACTTTCGGTGATAATATGGCAATAGCAGTTGAAGTATGGGAGAAAGAAGAGTATGTCAGAGGATTCTTAAACGGCATGGTTGCCGTGGCAACAGTCTTAGTGGCAATGGCGATGGTGATGTTAATGGTAGTGATGGTAATATCAATACCAACAATCGTATAAATAATAATGACGATAATGCTAACAACTATAATTACGGTAATGGTGATAATAGTACTGACAATAAAAGCATGATACAGAAATATCATTTTAAAAAATTATAATGTTAATAACTGTAATGATAATAATAGTACTAATACTAATACTAAGGGAAGGGAGGAAGAAGAAAAAAAAAAACAGGAAGGGGGGGGGGGGGGGGGGGGGGCAGGAAGAACAAAGAGGAGAATGAAGGTATAAATTATGGGAAGCATGGAGTCTAATAGGTATATTAATAATTATAACATGTATATTAACAGTTTTTTAATAATAATGATTGTAACCATATGGTAATGATAGTGATGCCCTAGGAGGCTGGAAAAGTGGTAAGCTGAAATGTCAGAAATATTGTAAAGAATGATAATTATATTACTGATATAGTAAAGTAAATAACATTTTAACAGCTATGAAATTGTAACAAGTATACTGATGATCATATATATAGTAAAAAAAAAAGAAAAAACAAACAAGAAAAAAAAAAAAATCATATATATATATATATATATATCTTCATTTTTTTTCTCTCTCTAAAAAGGTCAAATCTTTGCGAAGTCATTATTATAATGACTGAAGAATTGTTAGCCGCATTTGTTTTTCCCCACTACTTAATTGTTCATATATATATATATATATATATATATATATATATATATATATATATATATATATATAATAAACTAATAAATTCCAAGGATAAGTAACCGAGCACCATTCCAGCAACTTACAGAGCAGCTTGGTGTTGCAATGACTGCAAGAAATATTCAATTATAAACAAAGCTGGCTCTTATGTCTCAGATCCTCTCAGTCTCACACGAAAGGACACTGTCCAGCAAAAAGGAAGACGTTTCATACGTGTTTGCAAAACAAAGAATGAAAGTACAAGCAGAAAGAAAAAGAAAGCAGTGGACGAAGTAGAGAAAGAAGAACATCTCATCATTGGATCATCAGCAGCATCTACTGACAGCTCATGGCGAACACAGCTTCTACAGGTGCTTGTGTGAACACTACAAGGAAGGCAACCTGGCAAGGACTTGAAGCACCAACACTGTAACAGTGTCAAGGTACATAGTTCAGGAGGTTCAAAAAAAGATGCTGGGGCGATTCCAGACTGAAGAACAGCTTCAAGTACACTTCTGTGCGATTGACAGCAATGTCGACAGCTTATTCAGTGGGGATAACAGCTACGCTACTGAATCTGGTTAAGAAATTGGCCAGTCAATTTCAGTACTGTAAAATGCTAGCCAGTCACAATCAAGCTATTTGGAGTAGCTCAACCATTCAGTGTTACAACTGTCAGACAAGTGCCAGTTCCACTGCAAGCAAAAAAAGGGAGAAAAAAAAAAAACTTCGACGAATGAAAAGTGAAGGGATTATTATAGAAGAAATTACCGAACTTCCAGATTGTTCCTGTTGTAAAGTCTAATGGAGATGTACGCATGACTGTGTTGATTTGAAGATATTGAACAAAATAGTGCAGCGAGAAAGATATGTCATTCCTACAATGGATGACATAGTCCATCAGCTGAAAGGATCAAATGCATTTTCAAAACTGGACGCACAGTCTGAATTCTGGCAATTACCACTAGACCCCATGTTCTGCAAGACTCGCTACTTTCATCACCCTCTTTGGCAGATATATTTTTATAAGGCAGTTATCATTTGGTATTTCTAGTGCTCCAGAAATATTCCAAAGGACAATAAAGGAAATTTTGGAAGGAACTTTTGATGTCGTTTGTTATTTTGACGACATTCTTTTCCACACAAAGAATGACAGCGAGCACAAAACATTTTTCGCCAGATGGAAAGGGCTATTTCAGGAAGCTTGCCTTCGCCTCATTAAAGGGAAGTGTGAGAACGAAAAGGCAGAAACAATTTCCTTGGGCGCATCATCGGCAACAAAGGTGTTCATCCTGACTCATCAAAACCAGAAGAAATCCAGAAACTGGAAGAGACGTCAGATGTCCTAGAACTAAGGAGGCATTCAGGTATGTTCAGATACCTTGGCAGATACCTGCCACCTATAAAGTGTTCTGCGGGCCGCTGAATGATCTACTGAAGGAAAAGTCTATCTGACCCAGGGTTTCACAGCAGAAAGAAATGCATTCAGCAAGGTGAAAGAAATGGTGACAACAGACCGACTCTCGCCTACTTTGTTGCCACAAAACCTGCTGTTGGGGGGAGATCTGCTGCATGAACGCAAGGATGGTCTGCGACCTGTCGCTTTCTGTTCAAAGACACTAACACCCACTGAACAGTGA
>JADBJO010007014.1:35000-80000 GCA_016801955.1 Conus betulinus
TTAAATCGGTTGGTTATACAGACAGATCCCATCTTATTCACAGTATTTAAAGGCGGAATTGAGCTACAGTTTCTGATTCAGTCTTTAGGGGGTAGTCACCTTTTGGAATGTATGGAATAATGCCTTCTTTTGTGTTATTTCTACCGTATCCATTGTTAAGCGCTCTTACAACGTATGTTCCAAGTTGCAGCCAGAAAATTTTGACAAATTCTGCTCCGGAGCCATTGCTGCCAGGACATTTCACACACACACACACACACACACACACACACACACACACACACACACACACACACACACACACACACACACACACACATTTTCTGGGCAGTTTCATCATCATCACTTAAATGGATCCATTATCCGACGAAAGTTTCATGATATTTTTTTTGCAGTTGTAATTACGTTCTTCAAGTCCACCAAAACAGTTTGTCATTTTTCCCCCTTTCTCGCCATTGAACGCAGCGAAGTGTGATAAACTCTTGTCTACAACTTTCAAGTTCGTCTTTCTTTAGGTAGCATCGTTTTCCTCTTAAGTAAATAAAAAAAAATTCTTTTAAGATGCTGTCGTTTTTTTCTGTGTTCTTCCGTTTCTTAATCGTTGCGTATGATATTGTTTTGCCTCTGATTTTCATAAGCAATGTATCCCGAAAGTTTTGATCAGATATAACCAAGTAGACTTCTGATAAGGAATCTGTACAACACGCAACAACAATTTGGCAGAGCTGCATATTCTTCAGTTTTTACCTGGTTTACTTCTCTGTCATTAGTGTCTTTTGGTAATGAACTGTTGAACATCCATAATGAGTTTTCTCTTTATCTCTCTAACTTGTTCTTAAATTACTAAATGAGTTTCTTGTCGGACCGATCTCCTCGTAAAATATCTGCGTCTATTACATGATTACATAACCAGTCGGAAATAAACAAGGAATCTAGACGACTCAGTTGACATGGGTTACTTTTCTTCCGAGTATGCTTACGTCCGAGGTCAGTGAAATCTAGATAGTCCGTCATGTTTTGTACCTGCCATTGTGCTGTAGGATTATTGTTATGTCAAAGTAGCAGCCATCCAAAAAGTAATCGTGGCAACGAGACACTGTTTATCCATTATTTTAACTGATGCAAAAATAGAATTACATGCAGCGTTTTTATAAACCTTTCTTAAACTGAAAATCAAATTTGTTATTGAACAGAACAGCCACGACCCGAGGATGTGAATTGTATGTCACAAAAAACATTCACAACCCATTCTGCACGAGTATAATTTACAATATTGTTTGAAGCGGGTTTTCTCTAACATCTAGAATTACTATGATCTTCGCTTCAAATAGTTGAAACACATCTTTTTTTTTTCCTTTTGCGGGTCGGTTAGACCCTGACAATTTACGGATGCAATAGTTATTTTTCAACTCATACTGAGACCTAAATGTAATATGGATCGTGTCAATATTTTTGATACATTACTATGCTGACATATAAATCCAAATTAAAAAAAAAAAAAATCAGAGCGGATCACATTAAAGTAAAATAAAAATAGAAAAATAACATTTCTTACCTTCACGGAAGACATTTTTGGCCGTATTCAGATCCGAACTTTTCAAACATTTATGCACAAAGGCACATTCTAAGAACGGCTTCAAGATGTCCCTCAAAGAAATGTTTGATGAAGGGACATATCTGAAATGTTAGTCAGAGTCTATTGCGATTCTGAAAGCAAAAATATGAACAGAAGGTATGCACTTACGAACATATAAAAGCATGATAAATGAAAGTTTCTTGGCAGATCCGTCCTGGCAAAAAAAATAAATAAATAAATAAAAATAAAAAAAAAAAAAAAAACGAAGAAAAAATATACCGCCTTTCTTTTTATATTCAGCTGAACACACACACAAGACTAAAAACAGAGAGAAAAAACAGTGGATGTTAACATTATCTGATTTCCTTATTTCAGATACCTGTTCTCTTCCTTCAACTCCCTTGTCAAAATGTCTGTTCTTTCTTTCATCATTTTTACTACAATACTTGTCTTGCTTGCATATTATGTATTAAAATACTTCCTCTTTCACCTCGTTATTAAACTCGCTATTGTTCTCCCTCAGTTCCTTTCTCAAAATGTCCAGTCTCTACTTTAGCTTCTTTTCAAAATGCCTGATCTTCAGCTTCCTTGTCACAATACCTTCTCTGCTTTTCCAACTTCTTTGTTCAAAATGCCTGATCTTCTTCAGCTTCCATGTCACAATACCTTCTCTGCTTCCCAACTTCTTTGTTCAAAATGCTTAATCTCCTCCTCCAGTTTCTTTGCCAAAATGCCGATATTCTTCCTCTAACGTCTATGTCAGAATACGTATTATCCTCTTTGGTTTTGTTTATCAACATGCCTCATTTTCTTCTGAATCTTCTTGTGCCTGATGTCCTTGACTTATTTGTCAAAATGCCTGGTCGCCTTCAATACCTTTGTCAAAATACCAGTTTCTCTCCATTTTCCTTGCTGAAAATGCCGACTTCCCTTCTTTGACTGCTTGTCAAAACGCATGTTTGACTGCGTCAGCTGTGTGTGTGTGTATGTGTGTGTGTGTGTGTGTGTGTGTGTGTGTGTGTGTGTGTGTGTGTGTGTGTGTGTGCGCGCGTGCGTGCGTGCGTGCGTGTGTGTGTGTGTGTGTGTGTGTGTGTGTGTGTGTGTGTGTGTGTGTAAAAATGATTCTATCCTCTAACTTCTTTGTCCAAACGTCTTTTCTCTTTCAACGTATTAGTAAACACAATCTCTGTCTTCAGCTTCTCTGTGAAAGAGCTACAGTTTTTCCTCCACCTTTTATTTTGTTTGTTTTTATCAAATTGCCTACTGTATGATGCGCGACTCCATCTATAGCACTTTTTGACACATTGTTTAGAATCTAGTTCATGACTTTCGGGGTATGGTCAACACACATGGTGCAAATTTGCAGACCAGATCTACTCCGGTCCGAAGTAGTTTAGCGGGCGACTAGCCTGTCGCCCTGGATGGCTGGTTACCACTGGACATTTATTGGAGATACTGTACAACATTTGTGCAGGAGATAGGGACTGGCAGCTGAGACGACCCATCCTATATAGTGCCATAAACAACACTTAATCCAGCGGTAATAGGTTAAGTGGAAAACAACAGTAACGCATCAATACTTCATCAATACACAAGTACTGGACAGGATGTCTCTCTCTCTCTCTCTCTCTCTCTCTCTCTCTCTCTCTCTCTCTCTCTCTCTCTCTCTCTCTCTCTCTCTCTCTCTCTCTCTCCCATACAAGCCAACTCTGCGCCTTTCGCCTTTAGAGTTGGAATCCTGTCTTGCCTTCTCTGGATTTTTCAGAGGCCTCGTCATGTCTGCTTTTGATTTCGGAAACGACAAACAGAAAGACATGTTCTGTCCCCAGCAGGTGAGAAAGGGCATGTGTCCACACTCCTCCCTCTCTGGTAAACCAAGCCGTCAACCTCTCCTCTCACCTTCGTTCCTAAATTACGCACCTGTTTTGAAATTCTCGAGGTGAATAAAAAAAAAAGTGAATTAAAGCATATTGCATCTGAATTTGGCAGAAGCATGATTCTGGGCCTGAGTCAGAGTTTTTCCCCACCCAGTTTCCAGAACCACTTTCTAGTGAATGATCTGGGGAATTGCCCAGAACCACCATATGGGGTGAAGTTAGGCGTGAACCCAAACTTACCTGCCATATGTGACAGGGAGCTGGAAATGGGCATGTGCCTATATTCACTCTTTGGGTTGTCGCTGGACCATGCCTCATGTCACACACCGAACAGTGGTGTTGGAACAGCGTTGGGCTTTGTTCTGACTCAGATGCAGAATCACTCCCTTTCAGATTCAAGCGCAATGAGCTTTGCTTGATATGTCTAGCCGCCTGGGACAGTTTAAAGATTGGAAGAAAAGTGATTTTGGAATGAAGGACCAGGTCTGGCTGAACTGGGGGGGGGGGGGGGGGGGGGGGGGGGGGGGGGGGGAGTTTTTATTACAGTCTAGTTTCATCCACTCCATGGATGCGCCTCTGAGAGTTGCTCAGATTTCCTGACCAACGATGCTTATGTCTGTATCTCTCGGTTCTGGTTGACGCTGAGGTATATTATGAACGTAAACATAGAACACAGCTCTACCCAGCGGTCTCAGATCAGAATGGAAAGTTTTAGCATCATCTTCATCATCCTCTTCCTCATTGATCAGAATTGTTTTTAAGTCTCGAATTCTCTGGCCCTTCATGCCCTGCACACATGGTGACTTCAGCTTCGATATCCTCTTCACACCTATGCCATAGGAGAGATTCTGTCAGAGTTGTCGGTGTGGGCAAATTCACGGGGACTGTCGGTGGACCGACGTGCCAGACTTTGGATATGGATGGGAAGCCTGGGAGTAGGTAGCGTAAGTGTAATACCACTGGGCTGGCACGGAAAATGAGAAGGAAAAATGTGTTCATAAACACCAGCATCTGTGTCAAAGCTGGGTGGTACATTTCTACTTGCAGGCCGAGCGTGCAGACATTGTGTCATTCGTTACAGCACCACTTTCACTTTGATAATTTCGTTTCTTGAATTCGAATTTTGCTCACACCTGCTAATGTTATAATGAAGCGAGTTTTTTTTTTTTTTTTTTTTTAAAGTAGGAATCTCTTTAATTTTTTTTTATCACAGGTCTTTCCTGGTCTGAGGTAGATCTGGTCTTCATTCTGGACTCCTCTACCAGCGTTACAAGCATCAACTTTGTACGGGTTAAGGATTTCGTCAAGCACATGCTGGAGTTCGCTGATATCGACAGCGGTAACGTGAGAGTGGGTGTCATCATCTACAGCACAGAGGATCATGTCATGTTTCACCTCAACTCCTACAGCACAAAGGCGGAGGTCTTCAAGGCCGTTGATGAAATCCCGTATCGCTATGGCTCTACAACACAGCTGATGCTCTCCAAACCATGAGAACAGAGATGTATTCAGCAGAGCATGGTGACCGCCCGGGAGTTCCTGATGTCGTGTTCCTCTTATCTGATGGAGTCTCCAACATCAACTCACGCCGCACTGTCCCAGAAGCCGAACAAGCGCGTGCGGAAGGCATCCACATCTACGCCATAGGTATTGGACTGACGGACACCACAGAACTGCAAGGCATAGCCAGCAAGCCATCGGAGGAGAACACGTTTTCACTTCAGGGCTTCAGTGAGCTCCTGGACTACGGGGACACATTTTCCGTTCTTTTACTCCAGGTAACCTTGTATAAAAGCATGGGAGGATGGGGGTGGGAGTGGAGGGCTAGGGGTGAGGGTTCTCCCTCCCTCCCTCCCTCCCTCCTCCTCTCTCTCTCTCTCTCTCTCTCTCTCTCTCTCTCTCTCTCTCTGTGCATGTTCGTATGTATGTATGTATGTATGTAGGTAGGTAGGTAGGTAGGTAGGTATGTATGTATGTATGTATGTATAAATGTGTGCATGCATTGATGTCTTATGTAAAATGTACAATGTGTACGGGCACACGCATGTATGCTTTACAAGGACGTGTCAAGCAATAATGAGTTTGACAGTTTTCGGTGTTGGAATATCAATCCAACGAAATAGATTGTTTGTTTTGTTTTTGTCAGTTGAGCGAGCAAAGTATGCAAGATTACACAGAATTGAAAACCTCTGTGGAGGAGGTGGGTCAGATACATGTTGAACAGCAATAGCTTAATGAATTGTCAAGTAACTGCTGTCTATGTGACATCGATAGTCAAACAGCGACACGTGGTAGAAAGTGAATAAGTTGGAATCGGACCGGCGCGAATGCCAAAGAACAGTGGACAAAGAATTAAAGGAAAACCGGCACACCACAGATCCCACCGGCCAATGACTTTACAAAAGCATTCAGTAGTGTCCCCAGACCGTTATTATGCTGAATCCTGCGGCATCCTGCCAAAATTTGTATCGGCCATAGAGCAGATCTACAACACCAAGTGTCCAATCCATAAAGAAGATAGCTACAGTGACGGGGTCGAGGTTCTTACTGGCGTCAGGCAAGGGTGTATTCTATCCAGACTCCCTTTTGCAATTGCAAAAAAACGTAGCTAATTTAGAGTGTGCTGACCGTAGCTGCACTGGCATAATGCCCGGGACCTCCAGCATCTAGTGGACGACGCCAGCACGCATGCAGGAAACACCAGTCTTGTCATCAGTGCCAAAAAGTCCAAGAACATGTTGAGCGAGGAACACAAGCCTGCAACAGATGTCTTCGTTGGTCAGAAGAAAGTTGACAAGGCAGAGAACTTCGCCGATTTCAACATCAGATTCAATGTTTGCAATATAGAGTAACTCATTGCCTGTCTCTGATTCCCTCCCTTATCCCCCTATCCTAGCCTAGTCACGCATCTCCATGTGAATACGCTATATGCGTTAACTGACATTATGTTATGATGAAATCTGGCTTTCTGGGGATAACTGATCAGACTTGAGCTCTCTGCACATGCGTATCACAGAAGAAAGAAACAGCAAGTAAACTGGAATTTTTTATGGATCTGTAGTGGTTTTTCTTTTGTTTGATCTATCTGGTTTAAACAAATCTTTAATCAAAGGTACATACTATGTTTGATCTATCTGACGATGGCTTCTCCATTCCTTAGTCTGTACTTTTGTAAAACATAGACCATTTTTTTTTAATCATACCCCATGAAATTTCTTTAAATAAGAGAAGAAATCATATGTGAATGCTTTACAAATTATTTCCTCTCGTCGTAGTGTTAATGTATTTGTCTGTGCTGTCTAGATGCATACATAAGTACAGTGTGTCTGTGTGTGTGCGCGCGCGCGCGTGCGTTCATGCATGCATGCGTATGTGTGTGATGTGTGTGTGTGTGTGTGTGTGTGTGTGTGTGTGTGTGTGCGTGCGTGCGTGCGTATGTGTGTGTGTGTGTGTGTGTGTGTGTGTGTGTGTGTGTGTGTGTGTGTGTGTGCGCGCGCGCGCGCGCGTTCGTGCGTGTGTGCGCATGCAAGCAGGGTACATCCAGACGTTGAACTGGGATGGCCACACGCGCTACAAACCTTCCACTGATGCCTGCGTCACCATCAATCAAGGCACCCCCGTCCTATTTCATCATGATCAGCTTCGTTAGTCTGGACCTGCAAACATGCAAAGGTTGCAGCTGTGACTCCCTGGAGCTCTATTTCACGCCCTCCTGTTCGGGAAAACCGAATCGATCATGTGCGACTCTTCAGACGCCCTTCCCACCTCTCGCCAAACGGACGTCATGTCTGTCCGCTTCAAGAGCGACGCCAGCGTGCAGAAGAGCGGTTTCAAACTCCTGTATTCTTTCCACAGCCCAGCGGAGCGGCCCAAACGTCTGTGGACCGGGAGGTGGGACTGCTCGGGAGGTCGGGGACCCATAATGGTACAGCACTTCATCTGCAGTTTATCCACCTATTGTGTCAACGCCGAGGACACTGCAGGGGGCTGTCCTCCGGCGGGTCTGTGTGGAGACAGCACTGTCCAGATTGACGACAAGTGCTACCGGTACATGAATCCCGACCGTAAAATGACCTGGAACGAGGCCAGTTCTTTGTGCAGGTCGAACAAGGGTCACCTGGTCAGCCTGAACACGGAGCCTGAGTGGAGGACGGTGGCCGGCTTTGGGTCAACATCACCGACGCGGACAGCCTGATGGTCGGCCTGAGGCACAGCTCCTACTACATGATGCCAGACTTGTAAGCTTGTGTGCTGCGTTGTGATGGTATGACTTGGTGGGGGGTGTTCACCATGCTTGATGTTATAGTCTGTTTCTTGTTTTTTGTTGTCCATGCTTGATGTTATAGTCTGTTTCTTGGTAGTTACTGTTTGGTTGTTTTTCTATGCTTGATGTTGTAGTCTGTTTCCTTGAATCTTTACTTCTGAAAGATGTGCAACATTCCAGTGTTATTGTGCCAATCCACCTTTTTTGTGTCAGATTTTTTTGGTTTTTACATTTTTGATCTCTGCTGGCCAGGCCAATGTGATAAATGACTTGGAGAAAGTGATGGTGTAAGCTCTGACAGTATTGACCCATTTAGGGCAAAACTGACTCTGTTCTGTTTGAGAAACTCTTGAGCACAGACACAATCAGCCGTGTCTCCCTGATGAGTCCGATCCAGCGGACGAAAGGCCTCGGAGCAGGCGACACATATAGATCTGTTTTTGGGAGGGATTGCGATAGTTTCTTCATGCAGCTAGTGAAGGGGTTTTCATATTTATGATATACATTTTCCCATTTATTTCATCTTCAAAAATTTTTTTTTTCCCTCTCAATTTCTAATCTTTGCCAAATCATTACTATAATGATGGAAGAATTGTTAACCTGCACTTGTTTTCCCCCACTACTTAATTGTTCAGCATTATATATATATATATATATATATATATATGTATGTATGTATGTATGTTGTGTTGTGTGTGTGTGTGTGTGTGTGTGTGTGTGTGTGTGTGTGTGTGTGTGTGTGTGTGTTCAATTATAAACAAAGCTGGCTCTTTATGTCTTAGAGTGAAGAAATAGGAGGAGATAAGCATTCATATCCGCAGTGCTAGTTAATTCTGTCTGACTAACAGAATGTGCTTGAGTGGGTGGATGGGGAATACTGAATGCTTCTCAAAACGAGCCTTTAATAAGCTTATAGTCTCCAAGGGGGGAGACAATCTCCAATGGGGAGGAAACTCACTAACGTGTGTGTTTTGACTATCGATCCCTTTCACTCAGTGCAAATCATGTTTAGGATGCTTGCAGATTTTTTCCCCTGCTTCCAGCTGCTGTTTTCTTTTGGTGTGTACACATGCCTATGTATATCAGAGTGCGTAGGTGGGGATGTCAGTTGCTAAAGACAAGAGTCGGTGACAGCAGCTCCCAGGTGGAACGTGTGGAGGGAACGTGGAATGGTTCATAGAGCTTTTCTATGTACTTCCGTGTGCTGTTAATTGTTGACATTGTAGAATTTCAATGTTATTTTATCATACGTCTAGGGTAAACAATAAGACTTAATCATTTTATTCTGTATTTACGTTGTGGGGAAGGCACAGCGAGCTCCATTTATTCTTGAATTATTATCATCATTGTTAATAATAATAATAATATATATAACAATAATAATAATAATATATATAATATTATATTATTATTATTACTATTATTATTATTATTATTATTGCTGTTGATCTTGTTGTTGTAGTTGCTTTTGCTGTTGTTAACATTATCATCATCATTACCACAGCAGCAGCAGCAGCAGCAGCAGCAGCCATAGTAATGGTAGTGGTGGTAGTAGTGGTGTCTTGCACTATCTCTTGAGCCTTTATTTTCATGCCAGATATTCCTCCATGTGGCGATGGACTGACCTGTCCGTGGCATACTACTTCAACATCAGCAATCCAGGAAGCATTGTCTCTCCCCTCCTTTCTGCACTGTCTTCCAAACCCAAAAGCAGCACCTGACCATCATCCCGTGCAACATACCTATAAAAGCTAACTACCTGTGCGAAATGGAGACACAGACAGACCATGACGACAAGTCAAGTCAACAGTTGAAAGTGACCCTCCCAGAACCTTCGACAAGTGCTTCAAACCTGACCCACATCAGCGAATGCCCAAACAAGGATGCAACATACACATTTCTGCAGTGTGAAAGATCAAGCCCGCCACAGTGGTGGGGGGAAAAAGCGGGGTGCTAGAATGTCTGGACCGATTCCAGAATTTTTTGGTGAAAATAACGATGTTCAAGTGCATATGGACAGATCAACTCGTGCACTACACCCTCGTGTGTGACTACTACACTGACTGCGATGATGGGAGTGATGAGATCTTCTGTGTTTTCCCACCTTGCCCAGCAGAAGATTTTCCGTGCTGGCGAACAAAACAGGTAGGTGGTTAGCGATGTTGCGTTTGCAGTTGGAATTCATTACCTGATGATTAGCTATGATACGTTTCAGTATGAAATTCATTGATAGGTTGTTATCCATGATGTCGTTGCCGGTGAAATTCATTGCTACGCGTTTAGCGATGATGCATTTGCAGATGGAATTTCTTGGTAAGTGGTTTGCAATAATACACTTTTTGGGTGAAAATGATTTCTAAATATTTACCATTGATGCATTTACTGGTGAAATTCACTGGTAATTGGTAGCGATGATGCAGTTGCTGGTGAGAATAATTGCAAATGATTATCCGTAATATGGTTGCTAGTAGAATGAATTGAAAGTGGTAACCAAGACCCCAATGATGGTGGAATTAATGGTAACCAATAATGCAGTTGATGGTGGATTTCGCTTTTAGGTACTTTTAATGATTCAGTTACTAGTGGTCATTGGTAGGGCCGTTAGCAGAGTTCATCAATAGGTGGCTAGTAAGGATGCATTTCTTGATGGTCATTGGTGAGCAGTTACCAATCATATTGTTGCTGGTGGAACAAAGGTTTGCCTTTTGAATTCATTTGTAGGTATTTGCTGTCTTCCATTTACCAGCGGACTTTGTTTGCAGCGGTTCACAATGATATGATTTCTGGTGATCATGGATAGGTGGTTGGGAATGGCACAGTTGCTGGAGGAATTTATTGGCTGATAGTTGGCAATGGTACAGTCTGAAGTGGAATTCATTGGTGTTGATCAGCAGTGACAGGTCTGGTAGAATTTATGCATGAGTGGTTACCAGTTATACAGTGCCTGGTGAAACTCATTGGTTTGTAATTAACAATGATGCAGTTCATTCAGAATCCAGTGGTAAGTGGTTTACAGGGACATGGTTACATATGGAATCCACAGATAGGTGATTTGTCCTAAGACAGTTACAGGTGGAATTCATTTGCAGGGGATAAGCCGTGATATGTTTGCTGGTGGAATTCATTGACAGTTAATTAACAGTGATGCGTTCTCCAGTGGAATTTATTCATGGATGGTTCGCAGTCATACGGTTGCAAGGGAAGTCAACGGTAGCTGCTAAGCAATGACACACCTGCAAGTACAATTCGCTGGCTAGAGATTAGCAAAGATACCACCACGGAATCTGCCCGCAAATTAAAGCCACAACATCCTTGCAAATTTGAATTATAAGGATGAAAATTATGAGATAGTCATCGTATTTAAATAGCTGAAAATTAAAGCAATAGAAAACGAGGTTAGTGTACAACATAGCAAGTTCTTTTTATATGTTTATTGAAAATAATGTATCTTTGCAATCACACATGCAGAAAGAGGAATGATATATTGCAAACTGATGCTCAGATGCTCAAACAAATCTGAAGAATATTAGAGTTAGAGAGAGGGGGTAGGGAGAGAGACAGACAGAGAAAGGGGGGGGGCGGAGAGAGAGAGAGAGAGAGAGAGAGAGAGAGAGAGAGAGAGAGAGAGAGAGAGAGAGAGAGAGAGAGAGAGAGAGAGAGAGACTCAGAACTCAGAAAACTTTTTATTCGAGATTTTAGGCAGACCCTGTTCTTCCAATCAGCCTCTGTGTGTGTGTGTGTGTGTGTGTGTGTGTGTGTGTGTGTGTGTGTGTGTGTGTGTGTGTGTGTGATGAGAGAGAGAGAGAGAGAGAGAGAGAGAGAGACAGACAGACAGACAGACAGAACAGAGATTTTCAAAGAACTTTCTTGGGTAAGTTGTTACTCAGTTAAACGTTTTTGATAAGATATTCCCATTATGAATTATTTTCCCACAAAAGATGCGTCATAAACGATTTCGTTGAGGGATTAAGACGACTCTCTCTCTCTCTCTCTCTCTCTCTCTCTCTCTCTCTCTCTCTCTCTCTCTCTCTCTCTCTCTCTCTCTGTGTGTGGTGTGTGTGTGTGTGTGTGTGTGTGTGTGTGTGTGTGTGTGTGTGTGTGTGTGTGTGTGTGTGTGTGTGTGTGTGTGTGTGTGTGTGTGTGTGTGTGAGAGTGAGAGAGAGAGATGTGTAGTGTGTGTTTGTGTGTTTGTGTGTGTGTGTGTGTGAATGATTGGTAGTTTTTGTTTGTTTATTTTACTAATGATGCTGAATGATTGATACCCATATCCTCTGTTCGTTCAGTTTATTAAGTAATACCTGAATGATTGGGATGGATAAATCGAATAACCAAGTTCATCGACGATGCCGAATGGTTTACACCTAACCATATCTTGTCCATTTCAGTGTATTCCGCAGAGGTTCCGCTGTGATGGAATATACCACTGTGCAGACAGAAGCGACGAGGAACTGTGCTGGAAACCATGCAAATCAGCGAGTCAAACACAGTGGTGCCCCCTGCTGTCGTCCATTTTACAGGCACAGGCGGCATCACCGTGACGGCTCTGAGCAACTTCCACAGCGACCCTGTCTGCCCAGAAACCCACTTCCACTGTCCGAGTAGCGGCTACTGCCTTCCTGTCTTTGTAAGGTGTAACAACGTGAACGACTGTCCAGAGGGAGAAGATGAGGTGGACTGTGACTCGTACACCTGTCCCGGATTCTACCGATGTCACACACACAACGGAACTGTGTTCACTTCGATCATCTGTGTGATGGACAGTTCCAGTGTCCAAGACACGATGATGAATTGATGTGTAATATGACTTGTCCAGATGAATGCATATGCGAAGGGTTTGCTTTTTACTGCTTTGAGACGTTTTTCAGCACATCTCTATCCTCAGTTGAGATTTCTGAATGCAGACTATTCTTACATGAAATTACAGGACTTTGCCAACAACAGTATGCTCATCCATCTTAGCCTGAGAGGTTGTAAATATAAAGGAAATTGGCATTGCAAACTTTCCCAATCTACAGATCCTTGACCTCAGTTTACAACTCTATAACAAACTTCTCAGATACAGAGCTAAGAGGGATGAGAAACCTGCGTTTCTCTGTCACTGGCTTTCAACACACTGTTAACTCTGAACGTTATTGATTTTGTTGACCTCACCTTCCCTGGTCTGACTTTTTTCTGGATATATCTGGTGGCAGCACACGTGAGATCTCCAACACCACGTTTCTGCTTTTTTCCCAACATTGAACACCTAAACCTCTCTGGCAGCAAACTACAAAAAGTGCTGGAACCGGGTTTCAACGCACTACCTAAGCTGCGAGGTTTGGATATCTCAGAAATGTCCACTGACAGAGTTCTACGGAGGCATGTTCACTGGACTGCAACAACTGAAGGAACTTCATACTTCTCAGTTCCACATGTGTTGTCCCACCTTTCTGCCTGCAGGGCTGGATCCTGAAAATTGCCATGCTCCCCTGGATGAGGTGTCTTCTTGTGCTGCTCTGCTGAGGGCGGATGTCTTCAGAGCGTTTCTCATCATCTACGCTGTCTTCGCTCTGGTGGGAAATTTCTTCAGCTTTGTCTATCGTGTCTTTGGCAAAGGAGCAACCACAAGCTTGGCTTTGATATCTTCGTCACTCACCTCTGTGTGTCTGATTTCCTGATGGGTGTGTACCTGGCCATCGTGGGAATAGCTGACCGGATTTACTATGGAAACTATGAGTGGAATGCCATCCAATGGAAGGAAAGTGTAGCCTGTCAGATGGCGGGATTCCTGTCATTTCTGTCAAGCGAGGTGTCGGCTTTCCTCATCTGTTTCATTACAGTCGAACGCTTTCTTCTCATCCGCTTTCCTCACCGAAATCTCCGCTTCACTCCAAGGTCGGCTCAAATTGCATGCGTGATTGGATGGTTGGTGGTTTTTGATGCTTGCTGCTATCCCCTTCTTTCCTTTCTCTCCACCATGGCAATTCTACAGCCAACAAACAGGGATCTGCATCCCTTTGCCCATCACAAGGCAGGTGTTCCCAGGAAGCGAATATTCCTTTGCTGTCATGATCGTTTTTAACTTTCTCTTGTTCCTTCTGATTGCTGTCGGCCAGTTTCTGATCTTCTGGTCCATTCGTTCCCAAACAAAGGCTGTCAGCAGTGCCAGCAAAAAGGCCAAAGACATGGCCATTGCTCGACGTCTGCTGGCTGTTGTGATGACCGACTTCCTCTGCTGGTTCCCCATTGGTCTGTTTGGGATTGCTGGCCAGAACTGGCACTCCAATTTCCGGAGACGTGAACATTGCCATGGCGATTTTTGTGCTGCCCTTCAATTCAGCACTCAATCCGTTCTTGTACACCCTTCACATGCTGATTGAGCGGCATCGCATTGCACGTGCTCGGCGTCAATCCAAACAACAAGGCGAGACGGCATCCAACAGCTGCCCGCCTGTTCCAGACTTGTTCCAGACGTGATCAAAGTCTGTCTCAGAACATCCCTTCATTTACTAAACCAGCGGAATCAGTCCACAGTTTCATCAGTGATGATGACAAAACTATGGATCAGGAAGTTTTCTGTTTGATTGAGAAATTCCTTAAAGAAAACCGGATGACTTGTGAGCACCTTCAGTTCTATCTTGTCCAACTGGTCAAGAAAGGAAATTCGCCAGGTGCTGAAAACGTCACACAAGCTTAGAATGTCTCACAAAGACAAGAAAACCACCACCAGCAAAAACAGCAACAGGTGTAAAGACAGCCAAGTAGGACATTTATAATAGAAAAAAGCTGAAACATTAACAGATTCTTTATTTTCTTTACATGATTTCGATCGAATATGGGAAACATTTTCATATCGGTTTTGTCTTATTGATTATTCCATGCAAAAATGGTTCTTTTCTCGCAAAAGTATATGTGGATAAAAAAAAATCCAAATTTGAAAATTTGTAATGTCACTCATGTGTAACATTCGGCACCTACATACCATGATTATCATACGGCATAAAAAGAACGTCAATGGCTTATTCTGGGCTATCAGTGGAAATGATAACGGAAAATTACAATATATACCATTACAAGATAAGAGCTGATCGTTACCAGTTCATGGTTGTTAAACGGATTTATTAGTCAGTATGCAATCGGCTACATTGTGCGATCTCTTCTGCAGTTCATACACAATGTGTGTGTAGCAATCTTTTTTGGTCGATTTCCTGCTATGAAATTATTTTTGCTGCTTTTTTTTTTTTTTTCACTCAACAGAATATGGTTCAGCGGCCGCATTTCTTGCCTTTCGGGGTATTTTCATTGTCATTTATTCCTCAAATATTCATGAAAGCGAGAGGCATTTTCACAGACATTTGCGATGTTCTTTTAATTATGTTGATGTAATACTGGCATTGATATTAAACGTCAAATAACCCAACGCGTAAAAAGTTACAACTTTCTATTCCACCCATTCAGAATACTGTCTTAAATCTCGTAACCACCATTCTTTATTTTTGTTCCAACCACTTTTTTATTCGGGACAAAAATGTTTAGGAAACAGGGCTAAAGGATGCTCATTACTCGAGAAAAGCGTAACTAACTGTGTTCGTTTTACACCTCTATTTGAATTTTTTAAATTATCTTTTCCTTTCGGGCTGTAGTTATAATGTATAAGGTAGTTATAATGTATAAGGTATTAGACTGACATCAAGTGTTGTACCTGTCAAATATTGCCCTTCCTGGCTGCACGTGTGGTGTTAGAAATATTAGATGTCAGGTGCGGCACATGTCGGATGTTGTCTTTGCTGGCCGCAGTTGAATGACATAAATACTATACGTTAGATGTCTTCCGATGTTGTCCTTTATGGTTGCGGTTGTGGCATTATAGATATTACATTAGCTCTTTTACTATGCAAATATATGCCCCCTCACTGAATTTTGTAATGTAAAACATGTTCGACGTTAGGTGTTATACGAGTGAAATGTTGTCGATGTCCTGGTTCCGGCGGTTTTATTCCATCTTTGAATGTGGAGTCGCACACATCACTACCTTTTAAAGGGTACGTGCGAGAAATTTGTCTGTAGCTTCGAGTTATGCATAACATTAAAAATTAGCGGATTGTGTGCTTGTATATCTTCCTTTCAAACTTCTGTAACGCTTTGATATTAGGCGAAGATACCTCGAGAAGATTTTCCTGATACTCAGAGCTTTAATGAAAAGATGTTGTTTGGTTTTGGTTTAGTTTGTTTGTTTTTGTTTGTTTGTTTTAATGGTAGGGTTTTATGTGCTGTTGTTGCCATATTCGTGCGTTTATTTTATGCATACATATTTTTCTTGAAAGGTTATGCTATGTGTGTTTGTTCTTTGTCCTTAAAGAATTGTCGGTATCTCCAGTGCTCTCTCTCTCTCTCTCTCTCTCTCTCTCTCTCTCTCTCTCTCTCTCTCTCTCTCTCTCTCTCTCTCTGTGTCTCTCTCTCTCTCTCTGTCTCTGCCACCTTCTTACCATATTTTCTCTTACTCTAATTACAGGGTACATTGCATTCCTTTAATGAGAATAGTGTTCGTTTCTTGGTTGCTATGGCCCCTCGCGGTCAGCTGGACTATGAACAACAGGAATCATTGGTTTCCTTTGTTCTTGTTTGCTTTATTGTTGCTGCTGTTATTGTCGCCCAGTCCTTGGTGATCTGAGAATAAAATGCATTCCTACAAAACATCACAATATTATTTAGATCGATCATAGTGCTGTCCTTTAATGTTGTTACGAATGATTCAGGTTTGTGTCTACCTGTACTACGTTTAAGTTTCAGTTTCGTCAAGGAGGGGTCACTGCGTGTGGGGTTAGTCCACATACGCTACACCACGTCCGTTTAACTACGTGTAAAAGCTGAATACTGTGAGAATTGCGATGCTATAATAATTTGGATATTCATAAGATGTACGTGTGTTGTTGTTCTGGAACAGAAATTCATCAACCGCTTCTGCTTTTTATTTACTCCCTGAAATCTTAGCGTTAATCTCACTGCTAATCTGGAATTGAAATGCGTTGTCTCTTGCTGTATATCTGTATGCCATTTAAAAGTACTTTAATGTGACGCTACTGTAAATAACGTTTTGTCAAATGAATGTACCTTTTAGCCTACGTGTGTCACAGTTAGGTGATATCATAAGAACTGCAGAAAATGGGAAAGAGGAGGGGTGGGACTGATGAAGAAACCACCTGAAAACAGGCAATAGTACATGAGCTGCATGTGCCTCATCGTGTAGCAATATTACATTTACGCTCAAATGAAGGGCAGGCAGGGGTAGAATGCCGGCGGGATGGGGTGTTAAACCCACTCAGCCTGTTGTTCATTTCAGTTTCAGCAACTTGTACAATTATGAGTTGCTGAACAAAATGGTGTTATAGAGATGAACTATGGTACTCACCAATACTGTGATCGTTCGAAACCTTAAAGTAAAAGTAAACACCCTAAAAGAAAATGCCAAGCATTCAAAACTTTGGAAGGTATTTTTCCTGGATGATGTAAAATCTGGTGTGTTATACTTGCTATATGTCTTCATCCGTAGCCGTTTGTTTATATGAACATAATTGAAATCACTTTAATATCTAGGCTAAACGTTTTCAAGCACTCCATAGGTTTTATCTGACGATAAACGAATCTATAATGGTATTGTAAGAAATGTGTTTTGGGCATCATTTTTTTTTATTATTATTTCTGTTAGCTAGATATTTTTTTGAAATTCCACAATTACAAAGAATCACCCAACTGATTAAGAAACCCCGTCCTTTCACGATTAGACAATGCACGCGACTGGAATCTCAAAACAATACTGCTCCATTTTGTCAGCGGCATGGTACACTGGTAGAGTTAACACAAAGCAGAATATGTTAATGGATCTTTGTTGAATTTGAAACGGTTTGAAAAAAAAAAACAAAAAAACTACGACTTATGCTGTCATGAAAAAACGAAACTTGATAACATTTTTTGCTCTGCAATTTACTGGGAAAAAAGAGTAAACGCAGTTGATAATTCTGGTCTTCTTAAAATGTAGAAATGCGTTACGGTATATATATATGTATATAGTGTTTTGTACATCACCATGGTGTGAAAATTTCATGCATTCTGTTAACTTCGTGTCCGCTCTAATGGATCTTCGGCCTTTAGAAAAAAAAAAACGTTAACAGTATTATCGGACTGCTGTTGGCCTGAATGAGGAAAATTTTCTTAACATGTTTTTCAGCGCCTCTGTCAGTGACGCGATGAAGCAGTATTACGTGATATTTATGAATTGTCCATGTGTACTGGGTATGTATGTACATTGCTTTTATACATCAATGTGCGTAAAATACTTCATTGTTTCAAGTTTATATCTACCACCTTAAGCGTGAATTAGGCCTTATATGTTGTTGTTATGTTTATCTTACTGTTGGCCCCCTGAGATCAAATTTTAAACGTTTGGCTGTGTATCTTTTCAAATCTGCCGAGAGAAACACTGCGGTGTGCTGTTACTGCAGTTCATATGTCCCTCAGGATGTTGGCCTATGGTGTCTGTTCGTTCATCTACATGTACACATTTTTACCATTGTTTCTGCTTTAGACATACCCCATTTTCCCGCTCCTTCACATTTTAGCATCGTGTGTGTCCCTGTCTTTCTACATATTGGGCAAATCACTCGCAGTCCTTTTGTGAGGGTGCATCCTTTTTTTTTCTTTCTCTTGCCGAGCGCTTGCTCATGTGAAAATATACTACCACAAAGTATTACTTCAGACCAGCATTATTTCCATTTGACTCTTTATTAATTTTGCTGCGTATACATTTAAACGAATCGTTTTAAAAGAAAATAAATATAACTATTATCATGTTATTCAAATTTGAGGACAGCTCTACAGAGAGACAGAGAGAGAGAGAGAGAGAGAGAGAGAGAGAGAGAGAGAGAGAGAGAGAGTGTGTGTGTGTGTGTGTGTGTGTGTGTGTGTGTGTGTGTGTGTGTGTGTGCCAACCAGTACATTAATTGTATGTGTTCCATCAGAGAGATCTTTTGCCTTTGAAAACAAAGTAAGTTATTGTTGTCAAGCTTTCTGCTGTGGAGAAATTGCTGTACATTTGTACAAGTCATTTTCAGAAGAAGCTCTATAGCAAAATGTTCTTGAAATTTTCTATGTTTATCAGGTATTACATGTGCGTTGCCTTCGTACATCGTGTCTAGTCTTTCGTCGATTGTTTCTAGTTCATATCTACTGCTTCATATAGGACTTTTTAACTCCCTGTACATAAATACGAGAATGACATTTTTATCTTTTATATTATGATGCTCACAAAATACTTCAATGTTAAAAAAAATTGGAGAGCTCTGTTTTTTCTGCAACTCCTTTCAGACAAACACTATCAAATACTGTTATTACAATCTAAACATGCATCGTTATATATTTGATTGCTTCTGTTCATTTGTATGCATAACATTTATACAGCTGCATGTACTCCTCACCCCCCCCCCCCCCCCCCCCCCCCCCCCCCCCCCCCACCCCCACCCCCATAAAAGTCTTCCTCTCTTGAATAGAATAGGGTTGGGGTTACGTTATTCATTTGTATGTGTTTCAGATACCGATTTAGTATTTTGAAGCGGATCCTAATTCATCTCAATATCCCCACTCCACCCTCCCCTCTCTCTCCCCCTTTCTCTCTCACTCTCTCTCACTACTCTCTTCTCTCTCTCTCTCTCTGTCTGTGTGTTTGTCTGTCTGTCTGTCTTACGCCTTAATATATTATTCATGTGTATGTGCTCTATATACCGATTTAGTATTTTGAAGAGGATCTCAACACATCTCAACAGCCCCCCCCTCCCTCCCCCCCCCTCTCCTCTCTCTCTCTCTCTCTTAACATGTTCTTCATGTGTGTGTGTTCCATTACCGACTTAGTTTTTTTGAAGGGATCTCAATACATCTCAATACCCCCCCCCTGTCCCCTGTCTGTCTCTCTGTCTCTCTGTCTCTCTCTCTCTTACGTCTAACATGTTATTCATGTGTATGTGTTTTTCTATACATACGCATTGGTGTATTCGAGAGAATTTGTCATCAGGCTTGTGTTTAAGATCTGTTCTATGTTTGAATTGTCATTTTACATTTGGAAGATGTTTCTTAAGCCGTTGTCTGCTATGCCCTCCTGTCCTGAAATAAATGTTTTAAAAAGTCATTCTGTTTGTGATCTCTCTCTCTCTCTCTCTCTCTCTCTCTCTCTCTCTCTCTCTCTCTCTCTCTCTCTGTCTGTCCTGTCTGTCCGATTCCCTGTCCAAGCTTTTCTGGAGACTAAATGCGAGCGAAATTGCGCGTGCGGTTGCGTGTGCAATTATGAACGCAATTAAGGCTGAAAATACACAAACACATTCCAACCAATCAACGAAGAGATGCGCGTGGAACTGCGCTCCCATTAGAGCCATTTGACTTTCACAAGGATAGAACATCCGGGGCTTCAGAGCCGGCAGCAACAGAAAGTAAGAATCATAGAAGGTAATATATATATATATATTTTATATATATATATTTATACATAGATATATAGAGAGAGAGAGGGAGGGAGAGAGAGAGAGAGAGAGAGGAGAGAGAGAGAGAGATTGAACAATTTAGTAGTGTGGGAAAACAGGTGCGGGTTAACCATTCCTTTGTCATTCTTTTTTTTTATTAATGATTTGGCAAATATTAAAAAGGAAACGGGGTTAAAAACAAAAAAAAAGAAAAGTGGGGTGGGGGTGCGACGGGAGAAGTTAGGACTGCGCGGGAAGAAAGAAGATCAGAATTAAAAAGGAGAATAGATTATACATATAAAACTTTTCACTGGCAACATAATATTATGGGGACCTTTGTAGTTCACACTGAAGACAGAAAATTCATATTGCCAGTTTACCCACACAGAGCTCAGGTGCATACGTGCACATAAACTCACAACCATCCACAGAAAGATGGGAGGCGGGGGGGAGGGGGGGGAGGGGGGGATGGCTAGGGGAGGTAGATGGAGAGTAAACAAGTGAGAATGGAGGATGTATGGAGGACATAAAACATAACCCAGAAAAAAAAACCCGACTTTTTTTCATAGAATTTTATTTTCAAGAATGAAAGGCATAACGCACACGACTTCAGGAGAAAAAAAAAAATCCGAAAAAAAACATTCCCAAAAGCATGGAGCATATTTCAAATACAGCAAAAAACATTCGGACAGATTAAAGCAGAAGAGAGAGAGCGAGAGAGAGAGAGAGAGAGAGAGAGAGAGAGAGAGAGAGAGAGAGGAGGAAATTCACTATATCAACTCGGAACATTAAACACATACACATGACTGAAATATTAAGACACAACTGAGAAGAGAAACGACGAGAGAGAGAGAGAGAGAGAGAGAGAGAGAGAGAGAGAGAGAGAGAGAGAGAGAGAGAGGGGGAGTGACAGAGAGATAGAAGGGGTTAAAGCAGGAGAGAGGAGAAAGGGAGAGAAGGGGGGTAAAGAGAGACAGAGACAGTGGACGGGGGAGAGAGAAAGGTGAGGGCTGTTGACAGCGACAGCATAACTTCCCTTGCATTGAAGGAAGTGAACTTACCGACAAGCTGGAACACACCAAGCTGTGAGTTGCGTGGTGCAGGTGACTTGGGGGGGGGGGGGGGGGAGGGTGGGGGGGGGGGGGGGGGGGGGGGGACAGGAAGGGGGGGGCGCTGTGGGAGAGAGGGGGGGGGGGTGAATTCGGTGGAAGAGTGTGGAAAGGGGCATTCGGGGAGGAGGGGGGGGGGAGTGGAGAGGTATGACTAAATACTACGCTGCGGTTACTGTACTAGATAGACAGACAAATTGATAGATAAACAGACAGACAGATAGATAGATCGATATACATACATACATAGAAGATAGATAGATAGATAGACAGAGATAGATAAATAGTTAGACAGATAGATAGACAGATAGATAAAGTTAGATACATAAACAGATAAATATAATACATACATGAAGAAAAAAGAAAACAGAGAGGAGGATAGGGTAACAATAATTGTATTTCTTAAGACAGCCCGGAGACAATGAAAGAAATATCACACACACACACACACACACACACACACACACACACACACTCGCGCGCGCATCTCACGTACAAAAGTAGATAGATAAAATCGATACACACATACATGCATACATATACAAATACCTGTTGCAGAAATGAATTGAAACAACTTGATACCATTGTATATTTCTGAAATGACTTACACATTACATAAATGCATAGTAAAGGTAGACTTAAATGTTCAATTGTTTGGACAGAATGGTGATATTAACAATTAAAATTAACATTTTTTTTTTTTCAAAGTAATGTCAAAGTCCCCATATAAGCAATACTTCAAGGCTAGAAACAAAACGGAGAAATATTTCTTCCGGTGAACAAAAAGCAGCATTCTTATGATATCTGATCTACATCGAAATAAGAGAAAACAAAACTCAGTATGGAACTTTCTTCTCAAACAGCTAGCATAAATGCATGACAAAGGCGGTTTTTTTTTTTTTTTTTTTTTTTTATTTTATTTTTTTTTTTTACAGCAGTAAGTTTTAAGAACGATCACAACATTTCATTTCACGAAGGCGAAAGATCCACTTGGGCGGACGCATACACATAAGAAAAAAGTTGAAGAAAAAGTATTACAAACCAGTTGGTTAGTATACAAAAGAAATGCACAAACACATACAAATTTCATATCAAAATTTTCAATAAAATACGCAGTTATCATAAATATTTTTTCTCTTAAAAAACAAAAACAAAAAAAAAAAATGTACTACTGGATACGCAGCAATTTTTTATGACAGGAGTAAAATTATTTTTTGAAATAATGCTGGTTTGTTCCAATACTTTGTAAGAAAGAAGTTCATTCTCTGATCTGCCAGTTCTCGAAAAAAAAGAAAAAAAAAAGGACTGTAACAAAAGGACTGTAATGTGATGTATCCTCTATGCACACACACACACACACACACACACACACATACACACACACACACACACACACACACACACACACACACACACACACACACACACATACACACATGTAATGACCGAGTGTACAGGAGAAAGGGAAAAGTGGTACATGCAAACAAGAAACAAAGCAGGAAGTAATAAACCCGTCGATGCACGAACGCTTTACACCTATACATCCGACGTGAAGCACATCTAAAAGGGAAATACAACAGAAAAGTGATGCCCATATTACAGTTTCTACAATACTGCTAGCACTACCTTTATCGCCACAGTGTTTTGTTTAAATGACTTTCACAAATATACAGCAAGACTTACAAAAATGCACAGCTAAAATTCTTGTATAGCAATACGTTTCATTTTAAGAATGATGATAGGGACAAGCTTAACCATAACCTTGTCGTTTTATGAGGCCAATGTCTCATTACAGTGGGAGAGATAAAATGGAAACAAAGAGCAGTAAAACAAGTGGGGTAGTCTTTGCTCCCATAAGGAAACCTAACACAGAGTAACTTTTATTCAAGACTGGCACAGCCTTTTAAACTTGAATAAAGTCAGACAAATACAAAGACGAACAATCTAATTGTGGGGGAAAAACAAAAACAAGCGCAGGCCAACAACTAAATTGTCTTCATAGTAATGACTTGGCAGAACTTTGAACTTAAGGACCTTAAGTTCAAAGTTCTGCCAAGTCATTACTATGAAGACAATTTAGTTGTTGGCCTGCGCTTGTTTTTTCCCCCACTATTAGATTGTTCGTCTTTGTATTGTCTGACTTTATTCAAGTTTAAAAGGCTGTGCCAGTCTGAATAAAGCGTAAATTTGTCTGCAAAGATTCCTTATTTAGGCCACCAGCAACAATGACACGGCAAATATTTCTTTTAAGCCACAGATCCATATCAAGGATGCATACAAAACAGACACACCTGTGGAAATTTTTCACATAGGTTGATGCATGCAAGCACTACACATCTCTCCCGTAATGCAATCTTCATTTCAAAGTCATTTACAAATATCAAAATGTGGTGAATAATACACGACTTATTTAGTTTTTATTTCATGAGAACAGTTAACAATCATCTGAACAATACCAGTCTGTAATAGCACACATTATGGGAAATTATTTAATTTCTAAGGTCAGCGAGCTTGAGGCGTTGGGGTGGTGGTAGTGGTGTGCGAACTGTATCCATGCAGATAAAAAAAAAACATCATGAGCGCTATTTCTAGAGAGACAAAGTGTCAGTGATGAAAAGTAAAGGGGAAGTGTAGGCGGGGAGAAAGAATGGAAAAAGAAAAGTAGCGGAGGGAGGGCAGGAGGGTGTGAGGGGGGATCATGAAAAGAGAATGAAAAGGATGTGTTAAGCAATGTCAACGACTCATTTGGAGGTGAAATATCAGACGAGAAACTTTGTCAGAAATTTCATGCGTGGTGGTGTACAAAGGCACTACACATACATGGCCAATTCACATATAAAGTACAAAAAGCTCCTATCATACTGATTCGTGTTCTAAAGAACTTGTATAGATAAACAGCAAAACATATTTATAACGTCTTACTGAGGGAAGAAAAGGGTGAGAGGGGCAATAGGAAGATTGATAATGACACTAACGTTCTTTTATATAACAAACAACAGACAAAAGTTCCATTTGAAGGGATGCAGACGAACTAAATGAACTGAGGAAACATTACACACGTAATAAACATCTAACCGCCAAGGCACATCTTAATGCGCTAAAGCTGAGACGGAAGGATGTGGATGGAACAGCAGGCACATACCTTCGATAAAAACGGAACTCATTTTTTGTCTTTAATATGCTAATTTAACGTAGAAATCAGATATAGCACAATGAGTCATGGTTTTGAAAAACGTTTTAGGTCAAACAAGGTAAATTTACACATCTTGCTTTTTGAGTCAACATTCCATGCCAGCACTGCAGGCTATTGTTGTTGTTGTTGTCGTTGTCTCTTGTTGTTTTTTTTTTTTTTGTTTTAAATAGATTACAACCTTGTGCATTGTCTAATCATCAAGGGAATTGCTTACTTTCTGTTTGATTTGGGATTCTTTCCTACTGTGCAATGTTGATAAATTAGATAGATGGAAGACGTTAAAGTGACGCCTAAATGGAAGACGTTAAAGTGATGCCTAAATGGAAGACGTTAAAGTGATGCCCAAACGTTAAAGTGATGCCTTTTGGACAACGCTTTCAGCGCTTCCTAAATTATCGCTGTCTTTCCCAAATTCCACTTTCTAACCTCAGCGCTCCTTTATCTTCCCATAATTTCTACCCTCCTTTCCCGTCCTCCCGTCCTCCCTCTGCTCCTTCTTCCTCTTCCTCCCTCACCTCATTATTATTATTGTTATCATTATCATTTTTTATCATCATCATCATTATTATTATACCATTATTATTATTATTATTATCATTATTATCGCCATCATCATCATTATCATCACTACTATCGATAGTATTATTAGTACCTTGCTTTTATCATTGTTCTTTATTATTATTACTATTGTTAGCATTACTATCACCGTTACTACTGTTGTTAGTATTATTACATCATTATTACTATCATTATCATCATTACTATTACCATTATTAATACCATCATTATCATTGTCATTACCATCATCATCGTCATAATCGTTATCAGCATCATCATCATCATCATCATCGCCACTAACACTGTTACTCCTACAATATGTTGTTCGACAATCCTTTAAGCCTTCTCCTTTCTCCTCCCTTCCCCTTCTGCGTGTGTAGCCCTATTCATACTACAACTACTATTGTGATATTATCACCGAAAGTGGTACTAATCCTCTCTATTATTTTTCAATATTTTCATCATCATCATCATTATTATTATTATATTATTATTATTGCTAGCATTATTATTAGTATTATCATCATTACATCTTAACTCGCATCGTCTCCTCCAGACGGCCTCGTATTCATTCAACGCTCATCTTGCGCCGAATTCGAGAAAATGAATGATTGCTTGTTTTCGTTTTCATTTCCTGAAAATTGTTTCTCTTGCCTGAAGAAGGCCTATGAGGTGAAAATGCGCCGTGCTTTGTCTCGTCATTTTGTTTGTCTATGTTAACTATGTGGAGTTACTTTAAATTCCTGTTAAAATCTGTTTCAATTTCCGCCTGCAATCATCATCAATTTGAAGCCCGCCAAACGGAACGTAACACGTGCTTCAAAAAGTTTTCCATCGCACAAAAAAGTAACGTCAGTTTCTTATTGATATTCCTAAACACACAAACCAGGGCGAAGACATTTTTACGAATTCATCACACCTAATGTCATACAATACATGTAAATAAATCTTTCCCAAAGTGTGAACCACTTGCCACATTCTTTGGGAGTTGTTTATTGGTAAACCTTTCGTCGTACTACGATCTTGTGTTAGCGTGCACAAGGATTCATCTCTGCAAAATCACGTCTACTTTGAAGAATGATGTATGTCCAACTTGTGGGAATTACCAACAGAACAACTGAGTTAGATTTCCCAACCAATCCAACCCAATCCAAACTGCCTGCCCACACTTCCAGTTTACGTAGGTAGGGTAAAAAAACACACAAGTACTGGCGCGCATGCGCCCGATGTACCTGCTTTTTGTTTGTTCGTTTCTTCTTTTTTTTTTCCTGATTTTCTCATTCATTTTCCTCCGTTTCTATAATCTGTGTTTACATTTTTTTTATCTCTAAAACGGGCAAACAGTTTTTATTCATTCTACACGTGTCGATTATAGAGGTATTGCATCGTAGTGCCTTACATGACATTGAGACATACACTTAAAAAGACATAATAATGAAGTTTTAGTTTTAAATTAGTTAGAATAAGCGATTATGATAACAGTTGAACGATTTGAAAAGGTATACGACAACAACAAATGGTTGTTGAAATTTTGTATAAAAGCAATACATATACACCTTTTTAAGTTTTGTTGAGGATACACTAGAAAACATAGTGCGTTCATAACCTCATACGAAGGGGAATGTTAACAACCAACCACATATCGCAAAGCATACTTTGGTTCAAAACTGGCCCTACTGTGGCAGCAATGTACTCGATAACCCTACTGTGAAAAAGGTTATTTTTTAAATATTTTCCTTCTTGCTTTCTTATGAAACTTCAATAAATATTCGTAGCGAAGTGTGAAAAGGTATGTATGCCTCATAACCATCAAATACACATAACATGGCAATTATCACTTTAATTCAACCTTTAAAATAAAATGGATTTTAACATAAAAACTTGTTGTTTTTTTTCCATAAGAATGCATCAAGGCAACATCAAGATCGCTCTAGATAACGCATTTTTCTGTCCCATCTTCTGCGCCTTCTGCGCATTGCACCCACGTCGCTCATTCCACACACACACACACACACACACACACACACACACACACACACACACACACCCGTCCACAGCCACAGCCCCCGGCACCAGCAATCCACAGGGAGCAGTCAATGTCAAGTCTTTCCTTAAGCAACCCACAGAGGAGGATACTGCACTGCTGCCGAGTCACTTCGGTAATGTTCAGTGGCGCCTATTCTGAACGAACGTACACAGCACGCCACGTACTGAGCCCCCAACAGACGACAATAATCGCCTAACCGCGGAGCCACCGTGAGCGGGTCTCCCTCAAGGGGGCAGTATGAGTATACTGGTGATCCGAACAGAATAAAACCAGCTATGGGCATTGAACCGGAGAAGTAGTCGCAGCCGACGTCACCCTGACAGCAGGGTATGAAGGGACACAGAAACCGATGGATGTTTTTTTTCTCCATTCAGATAGAAGAGAATAGGGATAGTGAAGACGACGCTATGGATTTCTATTCAGGTCTGAGACTGCATGGCAGAACTGTACTCTACGCTTACTTTTACAATATATCCCGGCGTCAACCAGGCTCGAGAGATACAGACACCTGCGGTGCTGGTCAAGAGACTCGAACAATGCTCTCAGAGACGCACCTATTAAGTGGATGAAACTCGACTGTGTGGTCCTTGTCTTCCTAGTTAAGCCCGTACCAAACTCAGCTCTAGACAGGAGTCGGTCGAGGCAGAAAAAAAAAAAAATCAACAAATAAACGGCTCACATGAGAATCCATTTCGCAACCTCCCGGTCAGAAGTCCGTGACAATAACTTCGCCACTGTGGCTGGTCTGTCTGTTTAACACTTTGAAGGAATGCATTTATGGTCAGATCATCAAGCAGTGGGCAACAGCAACACAAACAATAACAAAACAAACGAAAACAGACACAATCAAAGTATTACCCTCATCCTCGTTAACGGAAGAATGTGTGCCCAGTGCTTAGCGAGAGGAGGCTATGTAAAAGTAGGAAGGGGGTGGCAGAAGAGAGAGAGAGAGAGAGAGAGAGAGAGAGAGAGAGAGAGAGAGAGACACACACACACACAGACAGACAGACAGACAGGGACAGACAGACGGACAGAGAGACAGACAGACAGACAGACAGACAGAGCATACAGCTCATCAGTACTTCTTTTAGTACGAGAATCGGCAAACACAACGGTTCTTCAAATCCTTTGAAAAGATTCGTGTGTGTGTCAAACACATACACGAATATAACCACAACAGCATCTAGCATTAAAACCAGAAAAAAAAGAAAACGAAACAAAAAATTCACCTACACGAATATGACGACAACAACAACACCTAGCACTGAAAATAGAGAAAAATAAAATAAAACGAAACCAAACAAAATATTTTTCTTCAAACTCTGAGGATGAGAGAACATCTTTCAGAGATCTTATCCTCTGAACCCGCAGGTGCTGCAGGAAGCTGTGGAAATCATACGAGCCACAGTCCCCTATTTCGGTATGCATGGCACGAAGTCACAGACCAGTTTGGCATCCCATGCCACTCAAAGCGCTGTGATGTGTGTGCACACATTTCAGTTAGAATGAAACCGCAGGAAAGAGCGCGCTGCACAACATTTGACTTGCAGACTCCTAAAGTCTGACATTTATTACAATTCTAGCCAGGAAGCACAACATTTGACTTGTAAAACGCCTAATGTACTATTTATTACATTACAATTGCGGCCAAAGATGACGAATTTTCACTCGCACAACACCTAGCAACTAGTACTCATAATAATACAGCTGCAGCCAAGAAGAAAAATGTTCGACATGTACAACAAAAGTGAAAATAAAAAGATGATATTCAACTTGTACAACACTTAACATCTAATATTTATGACATTACCATTCCAGCCAGAAAGGGAAAAACTGACTTGTAAAACCCTTAAAGTCTGATAGCTTACGTGTGACAGTTACAGCCAGAAAGGAAAAGAAAATAGCAATATGAAAACCGAAACATTGAAATCCAGGTAGAAAACAAATACAAGGAAAACTTCAACAAATCACCTACCCATTGATTTCTGGAGCAACGCTCATTCTACAGGTTCCACTCATTTCCTCAACATTTTTGTCAAAAGTATCAAAAAAGAAACAAAAGGCTAAAAAAATATTTTAAAAAAAACAAACAAACAAACAAACTTCACATACGATGTTTCGTCAAATTAAAAAATTGGCAGTAAATCATTTTCTGACAGGTAATCGACAAACATACATTGATCTAGCTGAAAATTATTAGGTGGCAGCAGCAAATACACAAAGCTCTCACAAAAAAAAAAAATATTTTACAGTCAACCAACTTTGCCATATAATTCACACAAAAATTCCGAAAACTTAAAAAAGAGAAATTAAACAGCAGTAACATAATTCTAGCCATAGACATTATTGCATTATTGAACGTATCTAATAAAGTGAACAAAAGTTCCTCATAATAGTAGAATAGAAAATTATTAGTTTTTCGTACTCTTGTTCTTGATCAGTGAAGCACATGTAAATAATAAGAAAGACATTTTAAGTCACACGAACAAATTGAAACAAATAAAACATGCGTACCTCATGCAGAAAATGTCTTTCGCATTTAGTAACAGACTTCATAATAAAGGAAAAGAAAGCAGGTTTACGAGAGTGACTCACGTCTTTTTGTATAACAAATGAAAGCACAAAAAACTTTTGGTCCTAAGCATGCATGTTAAATAAGTTCCACTACAGGACCTCGGAGCCTCGAAAGCAACATACATCAACTGTACGAAGTAATTTTTCAGTTTCGAAATGACTGTCCCCAATAACTAACATACACACTTTGATTTGAAGGTGTTATTACTTCAGTACCATTTCATGTATCTTAATCAATAAGACGCAACAGAGCATCTGTTGGGAAGCTGGCGAATATAAATAAGATGGTAATGCACATTCATTTTTTACAGACACATTACTTCCAATGTGAAGAAAAAGTTACACAATGTATAATACATTGAGCAATTAATCCGTTGAATAAATGTTAATTTAAATGGTAACGATGAGCTGTTTTCTTACAGTGGTACGTATTTACAAGAGAGTTGTGCATTTGCACGTTAAGATATCAGGTCTGCATAAAGGCAACAGTCAACCCTGATGTTCATTATATTCTTCAGTTTATTCATGCTGTAATAATCTCATAGTATGTCTGTGTCTAATGTGACGCATACATTAGTTTCATATTCCAAAAATACAAAAGACATGCCTTTTCATTTTTTTTTGAACGATCATTGAATCTCAATTTCAAACTGTGTTTTCATACAACTAGTTCTTTCCAGAACAAGTATTGGTATGGGGTTACCAAAACAAGCAGTCTTTTCTTAAATGAATGTCAGCATTTCATCAATATCATGAAATGTATATTAGCATTCATCAACATCATAACAACAACAACACTAACAAACACATGAATCCACGGATATCTGTCAACGTTTTTTTTTTTTAGGTTACATGTGTTTCTTTTCTTGTTGTGGTTATTGTTGTCCTCTCTAGACGAGTCACTTTAAGCCTGCAGGTGTTTGAAAGAGCGGGCGAGTTTTCTTCCGTGGCCATTTGCAGAAGATGGAACTGAAGGCGTTCGGGAGTTATCTTGCCTTCTTTAAAGTATTTCTCAATCAATCGGAAAACTTCCTGATCTACGGTTTTGTCTTCATCACTGATGAAACTGTGGACTGGTTCCGTTGATTTAGTGAATGAAGGGATATTCTGAGACAGACCTTGTTCACGTCTGGTACAAGCTGAGCAGCTGTTGGATGCCGTCTCGCCTTGTTGTTTGGACTGACGCAGAGCACGTGCAATGCGATGCCGCTCAATCAGCATGTGAAGGGTGTACAAGAACGGATTGAGTGCTGAATTGAAGGGCAGCACAAAAATCGCCATGGCAATGTTCACGTCTCCGGAAATTGGACTGCCAGTTCTGGCCAACAATCCCAATAGACCAATGGGGAACCAGCAGAGGAAGTCGGGTCATCACAACAGCCAGCAGACGTCGAGCAATGGCCATGTCTTTGGCTTTTTTGCTGGCACTGCTGACAGCCTTTGTTTGGGAACGAATGGACCAGAATATCAGAACCTGACCCACAGCAATCAGAAGGAACAAGAGAAAGTTAAAAACGATCATGACAGCAAAGGAATATTCGCTTCCTGGGAACACTGCCTTGTGATGGGCAAAGGGATGCAGATCCCTGTTTGGCTGTAGAATTGCCATGGTGGAGAGAAAGGAAAGAAGGGGATAGCAGCAAGCATCAAACCCACCAACCATCCAATCACGCATGCAATTTGAGCCGACCTTGGAGTGAAGCGGAGATTTCGGTGAGGAAAGCGGATGAGAAGAAAGCGTTCGACTGTAATGAAACAGATGAGGAAAGCCGACACCTCGCTTGACAGAAATGACAGGAATCCCGCCATCTGACAGGCTACACTTTCCTTCCATTGGATGGCATTCCACTCATAGTTTCCATAGTAAATCCGGTCAGCTATTCCCACGATGGCCAGGTACACACCCATCAGGAAATCAGACACACAGAGGTGAGTGACGAAGATATCAAAGCCAAGCTTTGTGGTTGCTCCTTTGCCAAAGACACGATAGACAAAGCTGAAGAAATTTCCCACCAGAGCGAAGACAGCGTAGATGATGAGAAACGCTCTGAAGACATCCGCCCTCAGCAGAGCAGCACAAGAAGACACCTCATCCAGGGGAGCATGGCAATTTTCAGGATCCAGCCCTGCAGGCAGAAAGGTGGGACAAACATGTGGAACTGAGAAGTATGAAGTTCCTTCAGTTGTTGCAGTCCGGTGAACATGCCTCCGTAGAACTCAGTCAGTGGACATCCTGAGATGTCCAAAACTCGCAGCTTAGGTAGTGCGTTGAAACCCGGTTCCAGCACTTTTTGTAGTTTGCTGCCAGAGAGATTTAGGTGTTCATGTTGGGGAAAAGCAGAAACGTGGTGTTGGAGATCTCACGTGTGCTGCCACCAGATATATCCAGAAAAGTCAGACCAGGGAAGGTGAGGTCAACAAAATCAATAACGTTCAGAGTTAACAGTGTGTTGAAAGCCAGTGACAGAGAACGCAGGTTTCCCATCCCTCTTAGCTCTATATCTGAGAAGTTTGTTATAGAGTTGTAACTGAGGTCAAGGATTTGTAGATTGGGTAAGTTTGCAATGCCAATTTCCTTTATTTTACAACCTCTCAGGCTAAGATGGATGAGCATACTGTTGTTGGCAAAGTCCTGTAATTTCATGTAAGAATAGTCTGCATTCATAAATCTCAACTGAGGATAGAGATGTGCTGAAAACGTGCCATAGCAAAGAAAAGCAAACCCTTCGCAAAAGCAATGATCTGGACAAGTCATATTACACATCAATTCATCATCGTGTCTTGGACACTGGAACTGTCCATCACACAGATGATCGAAGTGAACACAGTTCCGTTGTGTGTGACATCGGTAGAATCCGGGACACGTGTACGAGTCACAGTCCACCTCATCTTCTCCCTCTGGACAGTCGTTCACGTTGTTGCACCTTACAAAGACAGGAAGGCAGTAGCCGCTACTCGGACAGTGGAAGTGGGTTTCTGGGCAGACAGGGTCGCTGTGGAAGTTGCTCAGAGCCGTCACGGTGATGCCGCCTGTGCCTGTAAAATAGACGACAGCAGGGGGCACCACTGTGTTTGACTCGCTGATTTGCATGGTTTCCCAGCACAGTTCCTCGTCGCTTCTGTCTGCACAGTGGTATATTCCATCACAGCGGAACCTCTCTGGAATACACTGAAACGGGACAAGACATTTTTTAGGTGTAAACCATTTGGCATTATCGATGAACTCAATGGATCCACCCGTCCCTCCCAATCATTCAGCATTAACAGTGGAACCGCTGTGGAACTCATCGAACTGGGACAAGACATTGCTAAGATGTAAAGCATTCACCTTTACTGATAAACTGGAACGAACAAACCAGTCCACCTTAATTATTCAGCTTTAACAGCGAAAGTTAGGTGAACACTCTAAAATGGGATAAGACGTTGCTATGGTGCAATAAGCCATTCAGCTTCATTGATAAATTGGACCAAAGAAACCAATCATTCTGCGTTGTTAATAACCCAATAAACAACATTATAGTTCTGAATCCTTTACTCACGTAATCGAATAATTAAACAAGACTACTCATATCCATTGATCAACATCCTTCAAGAATCGGGTAAACAGAAGTATTCGTCTCAATGATTCAGCAAAATCACAGAGCTCTATAAACGAAAACATCAGTCTTAAAGATTATGGATCATACACACACACACGCGCGTGTGCGCACACACACACACACACACACACACACACACACACACACACACACACACACACAGATAGATAAGTTTGTAGGTAGGTAGGTAGGTAGGTAGGTATGTAAGTAGGTAGGAAAGATAGATAGACAGATAAGTTGGTAGGTAGGTAGATATCAACTGTATCATTACCAGCTATCTACCAGTGAGTTCCCCCACCTATGATATCATTGCTAACCCATCTACCAACTAATTCTACCACCCAACTGTGTCATTGCTAACCACCTACCAATGAACTCCACCACACACTGTGTCATTGCTAACCACCTACCAATGAACTCCACCACACACTGTGTCATTGCTAACCACCTACCAATGAACTCCACCACACACTGTGTCATTGCTAACCACCTACCCAATGAATTCCACCGACTGTATCATTGCTAACCACCTACCAATGAATTCAGCCATTTGCTAATCACTCACCTGTTTGGTTCTCCAGCACTTAAAATCCTCTGCAGGACAGGGTGGGAAAACACAGAAGTTCTCATCACTCTCATCACCGCAGTCAACATAGTAGTCACACACCAGGGTGTAGTGCACGTGCTCATCTGTGCGCGTACACTTGAACATCGATTCTGCCACCAGAAAATTCTGGTCCAGACACTCTAGCACCCCGCTTTCCCCACCACTGTGGCAGGGGCTTGATCTTTCACACTGCAGAAATGTGTATGTTTGCATCCTTGTTTGGGCATTCGCTGATGTGGGTCAGGTTTGAAGCTCTTGTCGAAGGTTCTGGGAGGGTCACTTTCAACTGTTGACTTGACTTGTCGTCATGGTCTGTATGTGTTTCCATTTCGCACAGGTAGTTAGCTCTTGTAGGTATGTTGCATGGGACAAAGGTCAGGTGCTGCTCTTGGGCCTGGAAGACAGTGCAGTAAGGAGGGGAGAGAATGTTGTTTGGATAGCTGAGGTTGAAGTAGTATGCCACGGATAAGTCGGTCCATCGCCACAGGGACGAGTACCTGCCATGGAAATAAAGGCACAAGAGACCATGAGGGCTTATCATCATCATCATCATCATCATTATAATCATCGCCGTCGCTGTCGTCGCCGTCATCATCATTATCAGAAAATTATCACTAATCTGGATAATGAGCGCTCGTGATAAATGAAGATCTTCATCCATTCCATTAAAAAAAATGTAGAAGATAAGAATATGCGACTATTTGTCGCACAGGAAAGAATTACGCACTTGATAAGAACAAGAATGTAAGCACAGAAATGATTGGGCCATGAGATCCAAAGACATTTAGACCACATGTTTCATCTATTTCCTGCTTTCACAAATATTCCGTGTTCATTAACTCAAGCCTCCATTCTCACCTCATATGTACACGACTAGCACGTACACCATAAGCAAATGTGTCGAGCAGAGAAAAGTCTTATCACTCTGAAAGTCCCGAAGATTTTCCTTCAGTGATCTCTTAAAAGGGTCAGAGAGAAGCAGCATGACAGGTCAGAGATTTGCAAGAGCCCCCCCCCCCCCCCCCCCCCCCCCAAAAAAAAAAAAAAAAAAAAAAAGGCAGCACACGAGTTAAAAACGACCAGTGACCAAAAGACCTGGTTATAACTGGAGGTGTTCAAAGAATCCTGTTGTCAGAAGATGGAGATTTGGAGCGGGTGGAGACAGGGAATGGGGGCAGAAGGGGGGCCGGGGGGGAGGGGGGCAGGGGGGAGGGGGGGGGGGGTGGCAGGCTGAAGAAGCATATTACGAGACTCAGACCTCATTCTTGAAGCTCATCTCTAGCGCAAAACACACACACAAAAAAACCGCAACTCTCAAGACACCATCTCTTTCCGATGCAGCAGCAGCCATGGGGCCTACCTTTCCCAGATTACCTCTTGTAGCTGCAGGGGACTTTGTGGCCCCTTTCCATAGACGATCACGAGTGACAGTGTAAACAGCCTAGTCTCTGGTTCGAGTTCTTTGCCTTTATGATCTATTTTTAACTCAAAACACAATAAGAGGTAAGACAATTCCTGCCTTTATGGGTTAGATGTAAGCAAAGCGACATTTTATAGTTAACATCACCACCTCCCCCACTTCCTCTTCCTCACTTCATTCCTTTACAGCAGAAATGGTAATGTTCCATTATAGGAATTTATTCTGCATGAAATTCGTATCATCATGCAAAACGATGGAAATCTGCTCATGACATTAAAGCCACAAAAAAGTAAACAGAGAGAGAGAAGTAGAGAGAGAGAGACGAGAGAGAGAGAGAGAGAGAGAGAGAGAGAGAGAGAGAGAGAGATGTTTGTGCATGCATGAATGCATACGTCTTCATGTACAGTGTAAAATGCGTTGAGCTTTTTTTCCCCCCATGCAGATTTTGGTCCAATACCAACTTGTTGCTAGGAAGCCTCAGTCTAATAGGACGTTAATCTCACCCTCTAGTTGTGTCCCTCCGGACTGATACAGGAAAGTGCTGGGTGATATTCATGAGTGGTTATGCTTCGTGAGTGAGTGTGTATGCGTGCGCGCGTGTGTGTGTGTGTGTGTGTGTGTGTGTGTGTGTGTGTGTGTGTGTGTGTGTGTGTGTGTGTGTGTGTAAATGCAGGGGGTTATCGTTCTTACAACACCAAGTCATGCCATCACAACGCAGCACACAAGCTTACAAGTCTGGCATCCTGTAGTAGGAGCTGTGCCTCAGGCCGACCATCAGGTTGTCCGCGTCGGTGATGTTGACCCAAAAGCCGGCCACCGTCCTCCACTCAGGCTCCGTGTTCAGGCTGACCAGGTGACCCTTGTTCGACGTGCACAGGTAAGCGGCCTCATCCCAGGAGATCTTGCGGGAGGTCTTCATGTACCGGTAGCACTTGTCGTCAATCTGGACAGTGCTGTCTCCACACAGATCCGCCGGAGGACAGCCTCCAGCGTTGTCTTCGGCACTGACGCAAAAGGTATCGGAACTGCAGATGAAGTGCTGCACCATTATATGGTCCCCGACCTCCCGAGCAGTCCCACCTCCCGGTCCACAGACGCTTGGGCCGCTCAGCTGGGCTGTGGAAAGAATACAGGAGTTTGAAGCCGCTCTCTGCGCGCTGGCGTCGCTCTTGAAGCGGACAGACATGACGTCCGTTTGGCGAGAGGTGGGAAGGGCTTCTGAAGAGTCGCACATGATTGATTCGGGTTTTCCCGAACAGGAGGGCGTGAAATAGAGCTCCAGGAAGTCACGGCTGCAGCCTTTGTACGTTGACAGGTCCAGCCTTACGAAGCTGATCATGATGAAGTAGGACGGGGGTACCTCGACGGTGACGCAGGCATTCACTGAAGGTTTGTACCTC
Organism: Conus betulinus; assembly: GCA_016801955.1. NCBI lineage: Eukaryota > Metazoa > Mollusca > Gastropoda > Neogastropoda > Conidae > Conus > Conus betulinus. Next base: position 71,707 of record JADBJO010007014.1, read on the forward strand.
GTGTGGCCATCCCAGTTGAACGTCTGGATGTACCCTGCTCGCATGCGCATGCGCGCGCGCGCCATCACACACGCACGCACACACACACACACACACACACACACACACACACACACACACACACACACACACACGCACATATATGTACACACACACACACACACACACACACACACACACACACACACACACACACACACACACACACACACACAACGGCAGGCAACACAGGGAAACACATGTTAGCTATGGAAACAAATTAAAAGGAAGATGATGATGTGTTAAACAGGTTGAAAGTTTTGCTTCACTAGAAAAATGCTGAACTTTGATAGAACCACTTTTAAGAATCCACTCCGAGAAACAGAGAGAAATGTTCATTCAGACGTACACGCAGAGATTAAGAAGACATACACAGATCTTGGGGACAAAAAAAAAAAAATAATCACACATGCTGTTTCCTTTATCTATGATGAACATGTGCACACACCTAAAAACTGATCATCATTTTTCAAACATGCTAATTCACATCCTAGCATCACACTGAATGGTGGAGAGATTGCTAATGCATATCCCCCCATTCAACCCCCTCCCCTACCTCCCACCCGTCCACTCCACTCCCCTGTCCTTGTTCAACTGTCTAGTTGTACACCTCCATACAAATACACCGGCAAGCCACACAAACGACTATCCCTTCATTGTCTCTTCTGCCATGGACCCATGGCTGGCTTCTGTTTGAAGACACTAAGCGTGCTACGCACTCAAACGGACAGCAGTAGTCCACTTTCAATACGCACGTGTACCTGCGTGGTCCAGAATCTTGGACAGTCAGTTACAGAATCACTGTTGAACAAAACATGACCCCCCCCCCCCCCCCCCCCCCCCCCCCCCCCCCCCCCCATTAGGAAAATCACACGTCTGTACAACTAACAGTTGACTCATTCGACCCTAGGCTTGTTAAAGACGATTCTGATGACATCGTTGTTGTGTTTCCTCATCATGGTATCCCACCAGTAGTATTACTCCCACGCTGTTCGGTGCATTCGCCTCATTCACCGCTCCACCAAGACCTAGCACTAAGCAGTCTGTCAAAGAAATCACTATGTGGACGTTGTGAGGCAAACACGCCACATGAGACGCTGCACTGCAGCGTCCAGCGGTGACGGTCCTGATCCATGATAAGCAGTGTATCCCCTGTTAAGCCTCGGCAACAATTCCTTGGTTGTGGGCAGGTATGACCGAGAGTGTCCTTCATATAAGGAACGGCTCTGACCTTTCTAACAACAACCTCCATCAACCTGCCAGTATCGGTTTCTGTTGTTGTTGTTTGTGTTTTTTTTCAGCGAGCGACTACTAAGCATGGACATGCACAGGGAATCAGATCTAAAGTCTACAAGAGTCGCACGAAGGGTCATAACACTGGAATCTTTTTAATGATGATCAAGGAGGAGGATGTTATGGACTTATCTTCATTCTGTGACAGTATGATACGATGCCATTCTACGCTACTGTCCATAACATACCCCAGTGTCGTCGACCAGGCCCGACAATCTGCAGTAGCTGTTGGGATATTCCCAGAGAAGAAGTATCTGAGAGACTGAAACGTGACTCTGTGGTTCCGGCCTTCCCAACTGACCGCAGATCACACTCGGTTCTGGGAAGACGCCCATTGGGGCTAAAAAGGATCTCACCGAAACGCCTTTATTGGGAGTCAAACCTACGACCTATCAGTCTGCAAATTCATAACACTGACCACCACACCACGATGGCCAGTATTGTACAGACAACTAGTCTGATGCAATGTTTAATTCTCTTCGGCGAGGTAGGCACAGAAGACCGCCATCAGGAACCTCTAGTGCTGCCTGCCTTATGGCACCTCTGCTAGCTGCGTCCAGGTGTCGTGGTTTACCGTTCTTTGTTTGTCCACTATTCTTTGCCACATCTATATTGATTTGACCTATATTGATGTGCATGCGTGCACGTGTGTGTGTGTGCAGTCTCAGTCGGGTGAAGCTACTTGACTATCGATGTTAAAAGCAACCAGCATGTTTCTGATTCAGGATACATCTAATCTAGCCTCCCTTCAGAGTGAGCGCTTCCTTCATAAGAAACCTTGCTGATACCAGCCTTGGCTCGGTCAGGCGACAAAAAGCTGCATGACAGGATCAGCATTCAAACTCTGTGCATTGTCAGTCTCACTTTTGACCCGCCTTCGTAGACATACAGAGAGGTGTACGTACAAAACATACATTTCATACACACTTAAACGTCTCATTCACGCGTACATGCAGGCATCTATATTACAAACATACGTATGAACACACACACACACACACACACACACACACACACACACACACACACACACACACACACACGTGCGCGCGCACAACCGTATGTACAAATGCGTGAGCGCACACATTTAGATATACATGCATACATATACACATACATACATACAAACATACATAAACACACACACACACACACACACACACACACACACACACACACACACACACACACACACACACACACACACACACACGTGCGCGCGCATAACCGTATGTACCAATGCATGAGCGCACACACATTTACATACATACATACATACATACATACATACATACATACATACATACATACATACATACATACATACATACATAAGTGCATATGTAGAGTGAGAGAGAGAGAGAGAGAGAGAGAGAGAGAGAGAGAGAAGACTCAAATGATTTATTCATAAAGGCCAAAACTCCTAAGAATCGCCTTATGCACTGTGATTGATGTCGCAGATTGACACTAGTCTTCATCATGTTACATAAACACTTCGCCTCTGGAATGCTTTACATTCATAAATAGCCAACTGTTCAAGAGTATTTTCATTAGATGATGAAATTAACAAGACTAATTGGAAAAGACAAGGATTCTTGAACATTTGGGGGGGGGGGGGGGGGGGTATGAATTACTCCCTGGGGTCTATTAATGTGTGACAAGTTAGTACGGTAAGGACTTCATATACTTTTTAATTAAGGCATAATGGACACATTAATTTTCTGTCACATAATTGTCTGTAACGAACATGATGATCAGCAATATCAGACGCACCAAATCTGAACCTACTTATGATATGCTTCAGATGTTTTGTCATCTTCATCGATATATGAATAGGCAAACGGCGTAAATGACTCAACACTCAACATGATTTCAAATCTCTCACTGTTTTGCACATGAAAATACTAATTTTTGCCAACAGCAATAAATCAATCTTTCTTGGAATATCCGAATAAAAACATTCATAGCACTAACACCTCGGTTCATCCATACAGAGCTGAAACCATGTTCACACAGTTTCATCCTCACGTTGGTCGCCCAGTTTTTGTTACCTCTGTTATCTAAGTCTAACAACAATCTTTATGCTTTGAGCAGTAATCTGTGCTCCTATCTCTAAACAATTTTAAACCAGTATCGTACACATTTAACAACAGAATTCAAATATATAGGATGCCTTGCCGTCTCACCAGACACTAAATCGTTTTAGCGTTTGCAACGATACCCTGAGAGATGTCTTATGAGCAAAAGGATGGATGTTTTCACAGGGCACAGCAACAGCACCAAGGCCCCATATTTCAGACCGTGCTGTAACATAGATTGAATCTGGCAAACCATTTGCACACACACACACACACACACACACACACACACACACACACACACACACACACACACACACACACACACACACACTCACACACAACACACACACACACACACACACACACACACACACACACACACACACAGAGAGAGAGAGAGAGAGACAGAGAGAGGGACAGAGAGAGACAGAGAGACAGGACAAGTTACATCCAGTCCTCGCCCTGAGTAGGGTCAACAACCTAAAATAAGATGAGGTAACAAAGGAAGCATGCAAAAAGTGACTAGAACTACAATACAATACGGGATTAAAATTTTTTTTTAAATAGAGAGCGAGAGAGAGAGAGAGAGAGAGAGAGAGAGAGACAGCCAGCCAGCCAGCCATACAGACAGACACTGAGAGAGACGCAGGAACGAAGGGAGTGCGGGGTAAGGGTGCGAGTAAGAGAGAGAGAGAGAGAGAGAGAGAGAGAGAGAGAGAGAGAGAGAGAGAGAGAGAGAGTCGTAATCATGAAGTTTTTAACGTAGATCAAACATTTATTTAAAAAGAGAGAGAGAGAGAGAGAGAGAGAGAGAGAGAGAGAGAGAGAGAGAGAGAGTTAATACATACATTGAAACATAAGAGCAGACAAGCAATCATATCTATCATTCTGGAACACAGCTTACCCGGCTTGAAAGAAGTGAAGAGCTGCCCCCGTAGTCCCAGGAGCTCGCTGAAGTCCTGAATTGAAAACGTGTTCTCCTCCGATGGCTTGCTGGCTATGCCTTGCAGTTCTGTGGTGTCCGTCAGTCCAATACCTATGGCGTAGATGTGGATGCCTTCCGCACGCGCTTGTTCGGCTTCTGGGACAGTGCGGCGTGAGTTGATGTTGGAGACTCCATCAGATAAGAGGAACACGACATCAGGAACTCCCGGGCGGCCACCATGCTCTGCTGAATACATCTCTGTTCTCATGGTTTGTAGAGCATCAGCTGTGTTGGTAGAGCCATAGCGATACGGGATTTCATCAACGGCCTTGAAGACCTCCGCCTTTGCGCTGTAGGAGTTGAGGTGAAACATGACATGATCCTCTGTGCTGTAGATGATGACACCCACTCTCACGTTACCGCTGTCGATATCAGCGAATTCCAGAATATGCTTGACGAAAGCCTTCATCCGTTCAAAGTTGACCTCCGCCACGCTGGTAGAGGAGTCCAGGATGAAGACCAGATCGACCTGATGCCAAGGGAAACCTGTGATATCAGAAGAAGAAAAAAAAAAGATGCAGAAAGAACACGTTATTGCTTTCACAAACAAATGTTAAAGTCTAAAATCAGCAAGCATGAAGAGACTTTGAATTCAAGAAATGCAAGTTCAAATTAAAACCTATGTCAGATAAAATGACAAAAATATCCGCACACTCAGCCTGCAAGTAAAAATGACCACCCATTTCGGACAGTTTTTTTTTCCTTGTTCGCCAGTATTGTGTACGCTATGTCATCTAGAGACCTGACATAAACTCACTTACAGATACTGACCCTAAAAACAACAACGCTGTGAAACAGACGATGCTCGGAAATACTTATGACGAGGGAAGAACAAACTGCAGTTAAACACTGCGCGAACTACACGGATAATTCCAGCGAAGCTTTAACTCGTGTCTCATGGGACGTCTGTCATAGTCTCATCGGGGTTGACAAATCTCAACGTCAGAGTGACGGTGAGAGTGAAGACCACCGCTGACGTTGTTTCAATGACGTCACCTCACTCTCTCCGCAACCAAACGGAGTTCTCTCCCATGATACTGAGTCTGATGCAGCCGTATCCAGCCAGCTACAAAGCAAGAAAAGGGCACTCCATGTGTACTTGAGTGACTTCTCCTACTGTAAAGATCAGTAACAACAATTTGATTCCCTGCCAAGATTTTCTGGAACAGATCAATTTGCTAAAGATATGCTCGACAGCTGGTTATTTTGTTGACACACAGATACACAAAAACACAGTCATCGATGACAAACCTCGCCCCCCCCCCCCCCCCCCCCCCCCCCCCCCCCCCCCCGATAAATAAATAGATAACAAAATTAATGAAAAAATAAGATAAGAAATAATAGTAATAATAATAATGAACAACAAACAATTACAACAAAGTTCATCTTGGTCCAAAGGCCACGTCTACTGCACAAGTATACTACTGTAGTTAAAGCAGAGAATCAAATACATGTAACAAAGAGTTCACAAAATCACATTCTCTTTGAAAGCAAACCAGAAGACTACAAGTAAACCTTCTCAGTGTCTTTTGATTACAACACTTGCACATCCATTTCAGTATGGTCTCTTTACAGTCTACGTTTTGCTGAGACATTCACCTGTCGGAAAGCAAAATCAATTTTTAAAAAGGCTCAGCATCAGACTTACAGAAAGCATTCAGTGCATACCCCTGAACAAAAGTCAGCATCAACAAAACCGAAATCCTGATCTAGAGTTCCAGTCTACAGGACAGCAGTCAGCATCACGCTGAATGCACAGACGCTGGAGGGAGAGCAACCACTTCGAATCTCTTGAATCCAGCTTTAAGTAAGAACGACAACTGAGCATCAGAGGTCAACGTGGAGCATTGCCTGGTTGTATCTGTCATGACACGATTCGACATATGTCAGCGTGAAGTTTGGACTGACTGAGTCCGCCATGACATGGCTCAACAATGGAGGTCAACAGGAAGCTTGACCTGGGTGTGTCTCTCATGACATGGCTCAACATGGAGGTCAACAGGAAGCCTGACCTGGGTGTGTCCGCCATGACATGGCTCAACAATGGAGGTCAACAGGAAGCTTGACCTGGGTGTGTCCGCCATGACATGGCTCAACAATGGAGGTCAAACAGGAAGCCTGACCTGGGTGTGTCTCTCATGACATGACTCAACAATGGAGTCAACAGGAAGCTTGACCTGGATGTGTCCGCCATGACATGGCTCAACAATGGAGGTCAACAGGAAGCTTGACCTGGGTGTGTCCGCCATGACATGGCTCAACAATGGAGGTCAACAGGAAGCTTGACCTGGGTGTGTCTCATGACATGACTCAACAATGGAGGTCAACAGGAAGCTTGACCTGGGTGTGTCCGCCATGACATGGCTCAACAATGGAGGTCAACAGGAAGCTTGACCTGGGTGTGTCTCTCATGACATGCAATGGAGGTCAAACAAATGGTGGTCTCTCATGACATGACTCAACAATGGAGGTTTACAGGAAGCTTGACCTGGTGTGTGTCCGCCATGACATAGCTCAAACAATGAGGTTTACAGGAAGCTTGACCTGGATGTGTCCGCCATGACATGGCTTAACAATGGAGGTCAACAGGAAGCTTGACCTGGGTGTGTCTCTAATGACATGACTCAACAATGGAGGTCAACAGGAGCTTGACCTGGGTGTGCCCGCCATGACATGACTCAACAATGGAGGTCAACAGGAAGCTTGACCTGGGTTTGTCTACAACGACATGACCCAACAAGGAAGGTCAACGGGAAGCGTGACTTGGCTGTGTCTGTCGTGACATGACTAAACATCAACCAGAGAGCTGCATCTATGATCGGCTGACCCTCATGCCGCAAAATCTGTGGGCCAGATCTCTTTGAGCGCTTGCAGTTAGGCTTGGGGCCTTGGTTTACTGGTGAACCTCCGCCGTTGAGTGAGGTACTGCACAAGATGTGTGCAAAGGTTAAATACAGGCAACAGAGTGGACCCACTGGTCATAGATACCCAAACCAGGAGAACGGGGTAACGGGACCTCTCTCACACTTCGCTGATACCACTACAACATGGGAAGTGTGAGATAGGGAGCTAAAACAGTGATTTTTACGGTCAGCTCCAGCTGGCTGGGATTCGCAGAGTAGGTTGCAAACTCGCTGCACCACCACTGCGTCATTCAGGCTCCAATAGACGGATGATAAAGGGATGAAGCTCCTCTGTTGCCACGACTGCTATGTATTCTTGTTTATATCGCCTTACGGCAACTTTCTCATGTTCTCATCATAAACTTGAGACGATCTTGAGATTCATTGTGTGACCATGACACCGTCTATTTCAACAAGCTTTGAAGATGGTATTTCTCTCTCTCTCTCTCTCTCTCTCTCTCTCTCTCTCTCTCTCTCTCTCTCTCTCTGTGCGTGCGTGCGTGCGTGCGTGCGTGCGTGTGCGCGCGCGCGCGATGTTAAATATAGAAAAATGTGTGAAGCCAATATGTTAAATATGGACAAAATATGTGGTGAAAACCTACATGGACAGCAAATGTCGCACTCCTAAGCAAGGGAACACAGTAGAAAGACACATACACGCACACACACACACACACACACACACACACACACACACACACACACACACACACACACACACACACATGAAGGGCAATGCGTGCCAAAGCTGGCGATGCGCTGCTTTTCTTTTAGAAAGATTGCAAACGTTTGAAATGAAATCATGTACAGCACTTCAAAGACAGCTTGAGCAATCAATAGTCTCTCTGGAAAAGAACTAATCGGTTCAACAGACAAAAAGTGGATGGCATAGACCTCCATGCAGTCGGGAATAGGGTTGCATTCGGGAATCGGTGGGTTCACCAAAGACAGAATGCCAAAAGGAACGTCCTTCTGTGTTACAGTATACATTAA
>JADBJO010007014.1:85000-87500 GCA_016801955.1 Conus betulinus
CACACACACACACACACACACACACACACACACATACATACACGCGCGCGCGCGCGCATGCGCGCACACACATACACATACACGCACGCACACACGCACGCACACACGCACGCACGCACGCACGCACGCAAACACACACACACACACACACACACACACACACACACACACACACAGAATTTTGTAGATAGACTATGAAGGAACATTTAGCAGGTAGACAAATACAGAATGCTCTAGGAATTAAGGGCCGAGCCAGCAGCCCAGGGGATTAAAAAAAAAAAGTCCTGGAAGTGAATCAATCACAGCTGAAGATTCCTACCTTCCTTGGGGCAATCCACTTGCAGCTGTTCTTCCTCACACCAAGGCACAGCCTGGAACGCCAAGGTGATCGACCTTGGACTGGAAGAAGCCTTCAACTTCTCCCACAGTCCCTTCACGATCAGCACGACCTTGGCGCTTTGGGACCGGATGACCTCTCCGTGGGCTAAGGCACTGACCTTGTAGAACCCCTGATCACGTAGCCCCACGGAGACATCCGTCGCGGATTTCATCCAGTCTTCGACACGGTCTGCCCGGAGACGCAGGCGCGTGAAAGGCGGGATGCTCAGACGAAGGCAGTAACGTGATCTCTTCTCTCCTGGTTCCCTGTTGATGAACGCCTCGTTCTGAGAGGCCAAAGTGATCGTTCCGTTCAGGACATGCTTGAATTCTGGACTTCCGTCTCCGGCGTCTGACCCATAACACAGGGGCATGTCTGTGACCTGCACGGATTCAAACCGTGGCAGATCCATCGAGCTTGGGTAGGACTGGAACAGCGCTGGCAAGGAGCATTCTGCTAACGGGGGGAAACGGGAGGTCCGATCTCCAAAACCTCTTGGTGCAGTCTCGACCCATGATGGTGTGGTACAACAAACCTGTCTCTTCTTTGGCTGATGCTCTTGCTGGTTTCTCGCTCGATTCCCGTGTTCCATTCCCCTGGACCTGGTTCTGGCTGGAGAGATGTAACTGGAGATACAGAATTATCCCCAGCAGTGCGTACTCCTTACGTTCACCCATTGTCTTCCTCTTTGTCGTCTGACTCATGTCAAAATAAGATTAAAAGAAAAGAAGAAAAAAAGTTTACATCCTCCTTTCAAGTTCTTCAAACGCCGTAGGGGGGGGGGGGGGGGGGGGGGGGGGGGGGGGGGGGGGGCGGGGGGAGGGGGGAGGGGAACGAGGATATTTCAAACAATCGAAAAAGGATCCGTACGTTTGTATCTTATCGTAGGTTTATGTCACATTGTTCAACAAGTCCATACACGTACAGCTCTAGTCACTTAGCGCAAATTTGATGCCGCTCGTCCACTGGTGTCGTCCGGTTCCACGTGCGGAAGTTTGTATGGATGGAAAGGGCGCGATAGCCGACTGCTGTCTGTCCGATTTAGCGCCCGTGGGTGACTGAGCTTGCGATTTTCCTGTTTTAATAGTAACAGCACCGCCCCCTCAATTCCAGCCTCTGCTCCGCTCTTGACCATTTTCTTCCTCATCAGATTTATCAGAGCCCCCCCCCCCCACCACCCCACCCCCTCTCTCTCTCTCTCTCTCTCTCTCTCTCTCTGTCTCTGTCTTTGTTTCTGTCACCCACCTCCCTCTGTCACTCCCTCAATGTCTTTTTCTCGTCGTCCCCCCCACCCCACCTCTCTCTCTCTCTCTCTCTCTCTCTCTCTCTCTCTCTCTCTCTCCTCTCTCTCTCTCTCTCCTCTCTCTCTCTCTCTCAGTGGTCTTTCTTCTAATCACTCACCTCTCTTTCATTCTCTCTGAAACACCTCAACTGAAAAAGAAGGGACACGCTTGCATACTGTATAGATCCTACAATCACCTTAATGAAACCGCCTTTCTGATGGATCTCGCCACAGCCCCTTTCCATTCCGTATATCACACAAGTGATCCTAGCACTGCCTTCCAGACTTGGCACGATGGTCTTCTTCAGGTTCTAGACAAACGTGCACCCATACGACAAAAGAGAATGAAGTACTCTGTCACACCATCTTGGTATACAAAGGAGATCAATGAAGCAAAAAATGAAAAAGACCAATTGAAACAATAGAAACGTTTTCAAGAATTCAGAGCTCAGTGTAAATATCTCAAATACTGAATACGAAAATATTTTTTTTTTTAAATCAGTTTTTTTGGCTTAGTAAAAGCAACAGAGATACGTCTACCATATGGAAAGCCATTAACACTGTAACTAGAGGTTCCAACAAAGTTTCTCCATTCTGCCTCAAATTTTTCACAGCAGACAATTTCAATGATCATGTTCTCTCAGCTGTCAACACAGCGGTCCCCTCGCAAGGGAACCACGGTAGAACAAACCGTTTAGGGACGCTTACAACGTTTTGTAAACAGAACACAAATGGAGTCAGGCCACCACTATTCTATTCTACTTGGTGTACATGAAATTGGAAAACTAAGAACCTCGATGAAAAACAAAAAAAGCTTCAAGGCCGGACGAAATTAGTGC
>JADBJO010007014.1:100000-121356 GCA_016801955.1 Conus betulinus
CCCTGCTTCACTACCTCTTCTCTTGACTCTCACCGTGCCGCCATCCCTAGTGGGTTACGTATGCGTCCTCGTCTTCTTTGTGATCATATACAGGTCTCCCCCACCCACCCTGTCCTGTCGAATATCTCTCTCTCTCTCTCTCTCTCTCTCTCCCCCCCCCCCCCCCCCCTCTCTCCCTCATCTTTTTCCTTCCCGCTTCCCTTTCCCACCAGCTTTTACCACCTTCCTCACGTCTTCCACATGTTTTGACGCTAGCTGGGCTACTCCAGGGCATACCGAGCCATGCACATGTCCTCCTCCTCTCCGTCTCCCCCCTCACCACCACCACCCTGTACCCCCTCCTCACCCTGCCTCCTCTCTCTCCCCCTCCTCTCTCTTTCTCTTCTGCCTCATACCCACACTTAACCACCATCACCACCACACTCTTCTCCAAGTTTTTTTTTTAGAAGCAAAGCTTGGCGGCAGCTGGTACATGACATACTGAGTGAGCCATGCACGCGTTCCCGTCTTCCCTGCTCCCACTGCTGCTTTAGAGAAAGGGAGAGGTCCCGCCCCAGTTTCTCTGTTGTATTTAAGCATAGGCTCAAAGGTTGTCCCCTACATTTTTATATACTATTTGCATAATGTTTTTAGTTCAGCAACTGTTTTCCCTCTCCACACTTTCGCTTTGTTTCATTTACTGCCTTTCGCTTTGCGGGTGCTGTTGGATTCTTCTCTGAACCCTTGGTGGTGAGAACACCACAGAATTACGGACTGTGGTGTGCCTCTGTTTGGCGCCAAGAGCACAGACACAATCAGCCGTGTCTCCCTGATGAGTCCGATCCAGCGGACGAAGGGCCTAAGAGCAGGCGATACATGTAGATCTGCCTTCGAGAGGGATTGCGATGGTTCGCTCATGCAGCTAGCGAGGGGTTTTCATATTTATAATATACATTTTCCCATTTTTCTTCATCTTTTTTTGTTGTTGTTGTTGTTGTTGTTGTTTTTAAATTTCAAATCTTTGCCAAGTGATTACTGTAATGATGGAAGAATTGTTAACCTGCACTTGTTTTCCCCACTACTTGATTGTTCAGCAGTTTCTCTGTTGTCTTGCACTCTCTCCGGGTTCTTATCCAGGGCTGTGGCACTGCTGTGACGCCGTGGCGGCAGGCTAAGCCATGTTCGCTCGAGCGACTGGCTTGGTTCGCCCGGACCTGTCCGGTAGCTTCGTACCGGAAGACGTGGCGGAGGAGGAAGAGAGAGGGGGTGACGGTGACGGTGATCGGGGGTTGCGGCTTCCTCGGGCAGCATCTGATCAAGCTGCTGCACACCCACGGCTACAACATCAGCCTCATCAAGGTCCTCGACTTCTTCCCCTTCGAGCCGGAGCTGAGTCAGTCTGGTTTCTCAGAGCTGGGTGCCATGCACACACGCACACAGCGCGGCATGTGCTCTCGTTAGCCCATGCCAGCATCATATAGAGCCAGTGCTCTTTAAAAATGAAATGAAATCAAAATAAATGAAATGAAATAAAATAAAATAAATTAAAACAAAGAAAAAAAATCCCGTTTGTCCATCTGTCACACATACTGGGTGCAGTTATGTTGTAGACAGACTTTGAGGTATTAGACATGGAAAAAGTGACCATTTTCTTTCTTTTTTTTTCTCCCCCGCCAAAATGAATACAAAAAATGTGAGGTAAGGAGCTTAGAACAAGGAAAGTCAGACATTTTTGCGTCAGGCAGTCATTTTTTTTTTTTTTTTTTTTTTTTTTTTTTTTTTTTAATGTAACAACACAACGTTTCGATATTAACTAGAAGGCATATAAACATACTACGCGCAAAATTGACGCTTTAGCGTTCCCGTTGATATGTAAAAATACGCTGAGACGTTAGGTAAAGTTGCACGAACACACACACACACACACACACACACACACACACACAAGCACGCGCGAGGAAGGGGGGGGGGGGGGGGGGGCTTTTCACCCACCACCTCACACTCTCTTCCATCCCTTCTCGTCATCTAACTTCTCCCTTTTGAAATACATAAATAAATAAATAAATAAATAAACAAGCAAGCAAACGAATATATTATCAAATAGATTATTAAATGAATGAATGAACTGATAAGAGATAGATAGATAGATAAATAGACAGACAGGCAAACAGATAGATAGGTAGATAGATAGATAGACAGGCAAACAGATAGATGGATAGATAAGTAATGAATCAGTCAATAACTACACAAAGCGCTGTATAAGAGAGTGTGGTTAACATAAAAAAAATGGGTGGCAGTCACAGGTTGCTGCCTCTTGAAGATGCGCAGAAACAAGAAAATGAAGGCCGTACATCATTAAGAAATAATCCTTTTTGTTTGTTTGTTTGTTTTCCCCTCTGGTCCTTAAAGACAACGTTGTATTTTACCAGTATAGAAAACTGGGTATTGTATAAAGTGGGAACACTTGCTTAATCGAAGGCTGGATTATTCAAACGTTCTCTGTTCTTCTTCTTGTTTTTCAATTCCCCACCCTGGTACCTTTAGATTAATATACGTGTCAGGGTTTTCGATCCGCTGCATTCCATAAAAAATTCTTCGCAATTGGCATTCATTTTAAGGGTTGTTCAGCAGTTCGGAGATACAAAAAAAAAAAGAGCACTCCAGAAATACAACATGGGTGAAGGGGGGGGGGGGGGGGGGGAGAGAGAGAGAGAGAGCCCTCACAGAAACACGATCAACATCAAATCCGCCAAGTGAAAACTGAAGAGAATGTTTAAGTTTTCAGTTGTATGCTTCCCTCCCGCCCTAACCCCCCAGCTCTTCACCTTTCCCACCCCACACGACCTTCGTCACTACCACCACCTCCCCTTCTCTCTTCCCTTTACGCTCAACAACTTTTTGGGGGGCGCTGTGCTTGCTCTCTCTCTCTCTCTCTCTCTCTCTCTCTCTCTCTCACACAACAACAACAAACTGGTCTCCATCCCATCTGAGTGTGAGTGATCTGCCCCTGTGGGGAGCCCAGCTGGCGCAGCGGTGAAGCACACCGTTCACAGTCAAAGGTTGCCAGTTCGACTATCCCTGGCGCCCTGCATTCATGCCACGCTTTGTCGCTGGCTTTGGTACGGTCAGCGAAGTATGATCGATGCCACAGGTCTCTGACCCCGCAGTCTTTACGGACGGATATTCCCCTGTCTGCCGTATCACCGTGGGTTGGCGTTTGACGTCGGATCTGAATGGAAAGTAACGAACTGGCCAACTCGCGTTGTCTCACCAGGATCCGAGATGAACGGAGCTTTGATATATATCGCTCAAGACTTTCAAGTTATACGCGCTGGACACGTCATGCGACGTGTGGCATGAGAATTAGCCTCGAACATGCTAGAAGGACATGGGCGACTTGGGCAAAAGACACCGACGAGCCTAGGCCGGTGTGGTCCACATGTGTCCGTGTTTCGTACAGATTCGGCTATCAATTCCCGGGCTGACAGGAAGCAAGATTGGCAGACAGACAGACAGGCGACTTGGGCAAAAGACACCGACGAGCCTAGGCCGGTGGTCCACATATTTCATACAGATTCGACTATTTATTCCCGGGCTGACAAGAAACAAGACTGGTAGACAGACAGACAAATCGATCAGTCAATCGATAGATAGATAGATAGATAAATAGATTGGTAGAGATAGATAGATAAAAAGATCGACATATTGGTAGACAGACAGATAGATAAATAAATAGATTGACTGACTGATACATAGATAAACAGACAGATACAGATAGATACACATAGACAGACAGACAGGTTGACAGAAAGAGAACGGTTGGGTGGGGGGGGGGGGGGGGGGGGGGGGGGGGGGGGGGGGGGGGGACGGATAGGAGGCTCGTAATCCAATGGTTGGAACGTTTGCCTGCGGACATGATGGTCGTTAGATCAACCACTCGCGGGGTCGGATTTGTTACGGCTTACGGAAAACCTTCTCTCTCCATGCTAGTAACTGGGTAACTGATTCAGGTCAGGGCAGGTCAATGCGGCCGAAGGGTAATGGTGGGCACCACCTTCCTAAATGCCGTGCTCCCCGACGGTGAACTTCTAAAATGTTCACTAGCTTCTACAGGTTATTAGGCTATGGGACTGTGAGCTATCGAGCTCTCCACACACACACACACACACACACACACACACACATTCAGTTTCAGTTTCATCACTGCCTGCGGACTAGTCCATATACACTATACCACATCCGCTAAGTTTTTGACACCACACTGCGCACGATCTTAAGCTGATGGATAAATGAATTAACAATGACCAAGATGAGAGAGAATTTGAGAAGAGGGTCTCGTGGCTACGACCTAGCAGATGTCTGAGCTACGCATTGGCCCAACGCGCTGGTCAGACCTTGAGTGCCTGCCTAACATTGGTTGTGTCTTTTTTGGTTTTGTTTCATGTATGTGTGTGTAGTGAATGTACACGTGTGTGTATGGATGTGTGGGCACGGGCCCATATATGTGCGCGTGTGCATGTGTGTGTATGCATGATGTGCGTGTATGCGTACGCGTGGGTGTGTGTATGCGCATGCGTGTGTGCACGCTTGTGTGTGTATGTGTGCACGCACATGTGTGTGTGTGTGTGCACGCGCGCGCGTATGTGTGTATGTATGTGCGCACACGCGCGTGTGTGCCTGCGTGTGGGTGCAGAAGTACATGTGCATGTGTGTGTGTGTGATCTGTGGGTTTGTGTGAACACACCCACGTAACTGCATATGTACGTGTACGTATGTGTGTGTGTGTGTCTTTGTATGTGGGCGTGTACGCATGTGCGTGTGTGTATACATGTGTATGTGCGCACACGTGTGGGTGTGGATGTGCACATGCACGCATCTGCATATGTGTGTGCATAGGAGCGAGCACATGTACGACCGCGCGCGCGTGTGTGTGCGCGCGCGCCCGCGCGCGCGCGCGCGTGTGTGTGTGTGTAGTGACTGCGTGCGCCTTTTATTGTTTGTGAGAACTGAATGCTCAGAAGATGACCTAGGATCAAATACAAGAACAAGAACGTGTGTGTGTCTGTTTTTTCGCGCGCGCGTGCATGCTTTTGACTCCAATCGCTCAAGTTCCACCGTGTGTCCGAATCAGCGAAGGCAGGCCTCTGTGCAGGCGATGATATATAGATGGCTCCCTGTTAAGATACAGACTACGATGGTCCCAATATGCCGCTGGTGAAAGATTTCATACTGACATTCCAACGTCCTCTTTTTTCACTACCTGTTTTCTTTCACACGCTCTCCCGTACCTACTGACCTCTTTAAACAGGCATTGAAGATGTGTGCTGTCAAGGTTTAGACTTTCTGAAAACGCAGTGCATCGTCATCGTTACAGAGCACACAGTGAAGGCGAATCAGTATGTCCACTTTGTCAAAAAAAAAAAAGGGGGGGGGGGGGGGGGGGGGGGGGGGGGGGGGGAACGTTTCGTTCCATCTTGTCTATGCTATAAGACTTTAGAGCATATTCCGTTGAAGTATTCCTATGGCACGGACGATGGGGGAAAAACAGTCACAAATCTGCCAGTCTAGCTCTATAAAGATTTCAAACTGCGTTCTGTTCCCATTACATTTCTTAAACTTGCTGCCAAATGTGCTGTGGACGACGTCCTTGTTCACAAGTGCCAGTTCTGACAAATGTATTATAGTGTGCCACTTCATGAGGGTCAACGGCATAAACGAGATCAAATTTTCCGTATTCGTACCCAACCATTACACCTCCCCCCACCCCCACCCCCATTTTTTTTTTAATAATGATTGCGAAGTCGTCTTAAGGATGGAAGAATTGTTAGTCTGTACTTGCCCCCCCACCCCTCACCCCTTGTCTAACATCAATCGACCTATCTATCGTGATATATGCGGCCATAAGGCTATGGGACTTAAACCGCGCGCGCGCGCGTGTCTCTGTGTCTGTCTGTCTGCACGCGCGCGCGCGCGCGCGTGTGTGTGTGTGTGTGTGTGTATATATAAATAATTCCTGCCAGCTACTGGCACCACGCCACAATGTCGGTGCTGATGATGAGGATGACTTCATCTGATAAGAACAGACCTTGTCAAATGAAATATTAATATAAAATAGTCGCACTCGCCGTCTGCTCGTAAACTGTTCATTTTCCTGACCCTTTTTTTTTTTCCCCTCTCGTCCAGGTTCCTTTTAAAAGGTCATCAAAAGGGAGGGGAGAACAAACTAAACAACAAAAATGTTGAAGCAAACTACTACATTCATGCAAATTATGAATGAAGATGAGATGATGATGATGATGATGATGATGATGATGGTGAAAATGATGATGATGATGGTGATGATGATGGAAATGATGATGATGATGATGATGATGATGATGATGATGATGATGATGATGATGGAAATTATGATGATGATGATGATGATGATGATGATGATGGAAATGATGATGATGATGATGATGATGATGATGATGATGGAAATGATGATGATGATGATGTTGATGATGATGACAGATCGATAGTCAGACAAGAGATGGAACAGATTCGATCTCGAAGTGATACCCTACTTTCAAGGTAACTCCGCATAACCTCTGCTGATTTCCCGGTCCTTGCTGACCTTCCCCCAGACTACCAGCCCACCAGGGAGGTGCACAGCGTCAGAGGGTCCATCACCTGCATGGAGGACCTGATGGTGGCCACGGCCGAAGCCACCACCGTGTTCCACCTGGCCTCCTTGACCGACCGCTCCATGTTTCCTGACCACCAGCTGATGGACATGATCAACGTAGAGGGTGAGGGATTGGGGGGGGGGAGGGAGGGAGGGGGGAGGGGCTGAGTGGGGGGAGGACAGCGAGGGCGAGGGGGACGGGGGTACTCTGAAGAGAAGGGGACGTGGGCTGGTTTGGAGGAGGACTGAACTGGCCTGCGGAAGAGGAAGTATAGCGATAGGGTAGGAAGGTAATTCTGAACTTCACCGCCTCCCCCCTCCCCCTCCACCCCGCCCCAGCTCCCGTCGTCTTCCCCCATCCCCCACCCTCTCCTGCCATCCTCTCTCCCATCCTATTCCCCGACTTCTCCTCTCCCGTCCCCATCACACACACACCCCGCATTCCCGTCCCGTGTTGGGCTCTGAACGAAAATCCCTATAATGTACGACCCTTCTCAATCCAGATGATAGGATATAAGGTGGTGATAATGATGACAACGACACAGACAGTTGGACCTGGAACTGGCATCGCTGAACATCAGCACAGTAACTCAAGCAGCACGGCAGTGTATCCACTGGTGGACTCCTCTCCAGGTGATCTTTTTCTTGCTGTTGATTGCTTCGTGGTGGGGCGACTCCTGGCGACCTTACATTTCATGGCACCGTGTGGCCTGCCGGCTGTGGCCGCGTTTTATGGGGAGGCACAATGAGCGGCGTGGGTGTCATACCCACTGGCCGGTGCACGGAAGACGAGGCTGAAAATTCATAACAGGCAGTTTGCTTGGCACTATGTCCACATTAATTTCTCTGGCGCATAGTCCATTTCTACCATCACAAAGAAAACTTTTAGGTCAAAATGGTATTAAAAAAAAAGAAAGAGGATAAGAATCAATGTTAGAAAAGCATACACACACAAAATTATATGGTCGTATAAAAAATGAATTAAGAAAATCATGAACAAGCGAAAAATGGATTTTGGATTGAAAAGAAAAAAAGCAGTGACATTTGACTGCCAGTTGACTATTATTTTGGACGGACAGACAGACGTGCAGACATGCGCCTGCGCAAGCGCATGCGAGCGCGCGCGCGCTCGCACACACACACACACACACACACACACACACACACACACACACACACACACACAGCCTTGAAGCTAGAAGCGACTGGGGGAGAAACAGGAATATACACCGCTTCGTCTAACATAGAAAGTTACTATTTAGGGTACATAAGGGGGAAGGGTGAGAGGAGGGGGAGGGGGGGGGGGGGGGGGGGGAGGATGATAGCTGAACACAATTCGAACAGTTTTTTTGTTTTTTTTTTCGACTTCTAACCCTTGTGTATTTATGGAAGGTGGTGTTGATTTCACACGGAAAAGAAGCTGAATCACAGACTAGGTTGGTACAGCTTTGCCGTTTATCTCTGCCTCTATTTATAAACCAGCTGTTTCATCCTCTCCCTAGGCCTACCCCCCTTTCTCCTGCGCCCACCCCCTCCCCTTTTTTCACCCTATACCCCACGTCTTTGTCCTCTCCATTCTCCTTGTCTCTTCCCTTCCCCTTACTCTCCTCTTTGATTCTACCATCTGTTTCACACACACACACACACACACACACACACACACACACACACACACACACGCACACACACACATTCACACACATGCAATGCATGCACGCACACACACGCACGCACGCACGCACGCACACACATCCACACACCCGCTCACACACACACACACACACACACACACACACACACACACACACACACATCGTCCGTCATTCTCCCTACAGTTGTCTCTCTCTTCCTTCTCCGCTCTTAGCTTCCCTGTCAACGCTTGACAAGTTACGGGGATTGAGGGGTGGGGGGTGGGGGGGGGGGGGGGACGGGGAGGGGAGATGAGCTTTGTCATAGGTCTTATCACAGTCAGTTCGCTTTGACCTGCTTCAAATCTTAACATCGTTTCGCTTCACAACAGAGTTGTCGTGAATTGCAATTAATGTGCGTGTGCAGCTTAAAAAATGATTCGCTTTTGATTTGCCTACCATGCTGATGATGCCCCATGCCGAATTTGTAGATGATCTGACGAACACCATGCATTTGTATGTGGTGCAAGAACACAGACAGGCAGACAGACACACAGACAGGCACACAGACAGGCAGACAAGACAGGCAGACAGACACACAGACAGGCAGACAAACATTTACCTGTTGCGGATCCTTTAAGAAACATGTGTCAATAAACGTTTAGAGCAAAGTTCTTCCTCGGCACATCCACGTATCTGGATTCTTCGCTTCTGAAGCGGCTACAGACGTATTCCTAATCACGTACACTAACAGCGCTCATAACTATGCAGGCATTATCATACAACATGAGAGTTTGCTGTCTTTTTTAAGCCCACAATAACCATTCTCTTATTGAAAGCAATCCCTTTCTTCCTGAAAACAGTCCGTTTCTTAATTCAAAACACATACACACACACACACACACACACACGCACGCACGCACGCACGCACGCACGCACACACACACACACACACACACACACACACACACACACACACATTGTCTTAAGACATTGATATAAAAGAGTTACGATTATATGATATATATGGGTTATCCCCCCACCCCCACCCTCCCACTCCCTTCCTGTATTCCGTCCTCCTTTCCACCCTGATGCCCCCCATCCCCCACCCGCAAACTTCCTCCTCCCCCACCCATCCCCCTGCATTGTGCTCCAATCCTACTAAACTAATTTCATTTGATATAAATAATTCCCCCGATCAACATACACTAAAGGCTTGATAAACGACCAGGATAAGTAAATATCTACCCATCTTACCACCCATCCCAACCTTCCCCTCTTGTCCCTAACACAGTCCCTCTCTCTCTCTCTCTCTCTCTCTCTCTCTCTCTCTCTCTCTCTCTCTCTCTCTCTCTCTCTCTCTCTCTCTCTCTCTCTCACACACACACACACACACACACACACACACACACACACACACACACACACACACACACAGGGGCACACACACAACGCATGCACACTTATACATACACACACACACACACACACACACACACACACACACACACACACACACACACACACACACACGTACACGTACACGCACACACGCAATCATACGGCTTTTTTTTTTTTTTTTTTTCGTCTAATAACACTTCTAGTGAATAGACGTTAAACTAAAGAACACACACAGACACACACACACACACACAACAAGTGAAAACGAGGACTATCACTAATGTAGTTGCTTCAGAGAAACTCGTTCCCTGCCTTTAAGCCTTGTATGGCGTTCAAGCATGATGACAGTCACAATGTCAACGAAAATGATGATACATAAAAACAGGTAGCTATGACTCCTGATTACGCGTTTATAGGTATCATCGTTTTCATCGAAATCTTGGCAAGATCTACAGGCCCATGAAAGGCCGCTTGGTAAAGCCTGCAAGTCAAAAATAACTGCCATAACAGACTGTGATTATTGCTTACAACGGAACTGGATCATCAGGGGGGTTTGTTGTTGTTGTTGTTGCTATTGTTTTGTTTGCTGTTTTTCTTTGTTTCGTTTTCTTTTCTTTTTGTTGTTGTTGATTTTTTAGATCCTATCTGATTATAAACAGTGCTTAAACTATGTCAATGTTCGTACGTCACAATTACCGTTTTCTGACCGTGAGAAAGTGAAAACAGTAATAATCGTTTTTCTTGATGATCATTACCAATTTTTCTTTTTAAAACAAGTAATTTCACATTTTTGAGCGAATAAGCTCCCATACAGGCACGAAGAACGTGATCAGGGCGTGCCGGACGAATGGGGTGCAGAATCTCATCTATGCCTCCGACATCTCTGTGATCATGGGGCAATCCAGCATCCGCCGCGGGAAGGAGAATTCCACGTCTTACCCCCGGGTCCACATCCTCGCCGATGGGCCCAGCAAGGCTGCGGCAGAGAAACTGGTCCTCAACGCCTGTGAGACCCCAAAGGAAGACAGTTTCTCCATGGAAGGTAAGGCCACTTGTCCCGAGGTTTCCACACGTTCTATCCGACTGAATTTATTTTTGATCATGGGTGGTTGTTCGCCAAAGACAGAAGACCTTTAGCTGTCTTCAATGTGTAATAGTTTCCCCCCCCCCCCCCCCCCCCCCCCTCTCTCTCTCTCTCTCTCTCTCTCTCTGAATCAACCAATCAACTCCAATTCATATCAACCTTCAAACACCATTATTTCAACCATCTTATGTGCCAGTACTTGCATACTCCGCCATAAATTCACCACCAACCACCACCACCCTCTTTGTCTTATGTATGAACCTGACTCTTAGAAAGTGTTTTGTATTTGAAATGCTCATGTTATTTGTGTTAGTAAGTACGCCTTATGTGACTACGTGTATTGTGTGTGTTGTGTGTGTGTGTGTGTGTGTGTGTGTGTGTGTGTGTGTGTGTGTGTGTGTGTGTGTGTTTGTGCTTGTGCGTGTGTGTTTCCTACTACCTCTTGCCCTCTTGTCGTTATGCTTGTATTCTTATGCGACTCTCTCTCTCTCTCTCTCTCTCTCTCTCTCTCTCTCTCTCTCTCTCTCTCTCTCTCTCTCTCTCTCTCTCTCACGGTTCTGCTGGAATGACTTGATTTATTATCTATATGCCATTCCCCCCGCCTCCCTACCCGTGGTGACTGGCCTATCATTATGCATCCATCCCCCCCCCATCCCCCCCCCCCCCCCCCCCCCCCCCCCAACCGATTTGTGCTTCTTTTTCATTTTTTTTCTCCTGGTGCTTCAAAATCGATTGTCTTGCATCTCCTCGGATTTTTTTTTTTATTGTCAGATTGTTGAAAACATGCTCTTTCCTGTACCCACTCTCGCCTCTTTGTCCCTCTGTCCCTCTCGCTCTCTCTATCACCCTTCCCTGCACTTCTCTCTCTCTCTCTCTCTCTCTCTCTCTCTCTCTCTCTCTCTCTCTCTCATTTTACTTTTTTTTTCCGTATCGTACAGTAGTTCTAGTCACTTTCTGCATACTTCTTTTGTTGCCTTATCTTATTCTCCATTGTAGACCCTACTCAGGGCGAGGACTGGATGTAAAAAAAAAAGGACATCAGTGCTTATCTATCATCTTCGTAAATAAAAAATTTTGTCTTGTCTTCTCTTCTCTCTCTCTCTCTCTCTCTCTCTCTCTCTCTCTCTCTCTCTCTCTCTCTCTCTCTCTCTCGGTAGGTCGGTAGGTGTTGCGTTCTGTTTGGCGCTGGCTGTACTGCATGGCATCGTGAACATCTTTCGGGCTGTTTTCACTTCGAACGATGCATTGTGTGGCTGTGGAGGGGGGAAACCTGAGAGGAACAGTGTCAGATGACAGTGTGTGCAGCTGTCATGCCAGTCACATGACCCCAACCTTGCGTTCCCGTTTGTACCCGCCCTTTTGTTCCTGTATGCTGCCAATGCTGTGCTGTGTGTGAGACGTCTTCTCCTTAGTGGAGACATCGAGTGAATCCAGGCCCCGATCACCGTGATCCATATCAGCGTGTGTAGCAAATGAAATTTTGACAGCAATACGTCAACAAAGTCAAGAACACAGGGAACACAATGCTGCCGTTAGAGGAGACCTTAGTGAAATAAAGTGCGAACTGGAAAAGGTAAAACAAGAATGCAAAGAAATTAATCAGAGATGTGATGACTTAGAAAGAGAGAATAGGAAATTAGCAGAGACAGTGTCGTCCTTATCGTCACAAATGAACAGTTTGACCAAGGAGATATCCAATACGAAAATTGAAACCGAAAGAAAGTTCGAGACTGTCGAGGATCTGAGGGAGGAGGTGAAACATATGACTGTGGAAATTGACCGGTTGGAGGAGTTTTCACGAAGAGACAACCTCAGGTTATTTGGTATTCCGCAAGTCAATGAGAACGAAAATTACAACACGTGTGCCAGAGCAGTGGCCTCAGCCTTAAACAGTGTGGGGGGAAGCAAGCAGTGGAACGAAGAGGACATTGTGCGTGCACATCGTGTAGGGCAGGCTAAGTCGGGAGAACCTAGACCCATGATCGCTAAGTTCCGAAACTGGACTGATAAAATGACTGTGCTGACGGACAGGGAGTTCAGGGGGAGGCTGGAGAAGAGAGGGGAGTACGCGTGGCCAACGACCTGACGCGACGACAAGCCGGCATCGTGGCACAAGCCAGGAAGGACGGCATGTCAGCCTACTTCTACAAGGGGAGGCTGACCGTCGGCCCTAGAAGATCCGACTCGAGGACGTACGCCGAGGCGACAGCAGGGGCAATGCCATCAACGGCAACAGGTGAGACAACAGCGGCAGCCACACCGGGTGTGCGACGCCGGGTGCGACGATGACACGATCGACTAGGAGGGACACGCCCCCTGACAACAACAACCAACGCGCTGTGCGAACCAGAAGTAACACGCTGGAAGGGGATTCCCCTAGCCTTGAGCACGTGACTCCGACATCCAATCCAATCAGCGACCACCTCTTCACCACGGAGCGAACACAGGGTCAGCTCCACGCTTGACTGGTGACAGGGATGGCAAGGACAGGGACTGTCAGATACGTGACGCACGTGCAGCAAAGGGTGGGCCAAGCAGAGAACGACAGCAAACCGTTTACGCCGCTACTTGGGTGGCAGTGACAGTAAACAAAAGGGAGGGAGTGGGAGAAAGACACGCTCAAGCAATGACAAATAGCAAGAGGCAGACCGCCGGTCACTGATTTTGAACTTTTTGAATTATAATGTGGAGAATTTGTATACTAAATTAAATGATGTCTCTTTTGTTAAATACATCAATTCTTTTGATTTTGTATGTTTAACTGAAACCTTCACTGACAATCGTTTTGATTTTGGTAGTATATTTCAAGATTATATTAAATTGCAGGCGCCTGCCCAAAAATTGTCTGTTCATGGCAGAAATTCCGGTGGAGTTCTTTTTCTGGTGAAAAGTGCTTTGCAGAGTTTATAGAGGAAATAAAACTGGAATGTGACAATGCCATTGCTATTAAACTTAAAAAGGGTTTGCTGAATGTTGATAAAGATGTAGTCATTGTTGCATGCTATATTGTACCTGAGGGGGGGCCAGCCTATAATAATTTAGAGTCAAAAAATGGCATACACATACTTGAAGAAAATTTGCTACAATGTATAGAAAAGGATGAGGTGTATCTGATGGTGTGCGGTGATCTGAATGCGAGAACGGGATCTGAACAAGCGCGAATGGAAAACATGATGAACTTTGTGCACAATGATGACACTGATGATGATGAGAAAGAGACTGGCTGCTGGCGTGTCAAAGGATCTTGTTGTAAATAACTTTGGTAGATCACTGTTGGATTTTTGCTTCTTATTTGATCTGAGTATTGTTAATGGATCTTGTATTAATGATTTGAATGGTGAATTTACATTTGTGTCTCCCCAGGGAAGTAGTGTCATTGACTATTTTATAGTCTCAGATGAACTGTTAGACAAGTGCGAGTTAAAAGTTGGTGACAGGCTATATTCCTGGCATCTGCAGTTGAACTAGCTTGGAGAAACTGTGTGTATGAAGATAGTGCTCCCCAGCTACCACAGTGTGAACATAAAGAAGAAAAAAGATAGTATGGTCTGACGAGCACAGCGGAATATATAAAGAAGAGTTAGAGTCTGATGAATTTAAAGAGTGTTTAAACACAGCACAACGACATCTCGCTACTGATGTTAACAGAGCCATAGAATGTTTAGTAAATGCAATGTATGCGGCTGCAGCATGTATGGTTAGGAGAGTTGGGAGAAATAAAAAACAATTTAACGACTGGTTTGACATTGAGTGTGAACAAAAGAAAAAAAATAGTCGTCCGGCTTCTTAGGTCTTATCGGAGAGCTAGATCACCTGAATATAAAGCATTGCAGAAAGATGCCTATGTAAAAAAAGAAAGAAAAGAATATTCTCAGATGAAAAGAGAGAAGAAGAGAGAGTATGATGAAACTAGAATTAGAAAGCTCAAAGAGTCAATCAAGGATCCGAAACTTTTCTGGGCAACTATAAGAGCTGTTAATAGGAAGATGATGATTTTTAATGACATAAGCCCATCAACAGTGGTATGATCATTTCTTCAATGTCTTCAATAGTTTCGAAAGTACATCAGTACATGAAACTGTTGAACATGAAGAACTAGAGGAGGAAGAAAACGAAGAGGCATTGTTTCACGATCCAATTACTAAACAAGAAGTAGCTGATGCGATAAAAAATCTGAAAAGTGAAAAAAGTGGAGGTACAGACAAAATTGTAGGTGAAATGTTTAAACATTCAAATATGAAAATGGTGGACTTTCTAGTCAAATTGTTTAACACTATTTTTGATAGTGGAATGTTCCCCCAAGAGTGTGTGCAAGTCTATAATAATACCAATTCATAAAAAGGGTGACGCAA
Organism: Conus betulinus; assembly: GCA_016801955.1. Classification (NCBI taxonomy): domain Eukaryota; kingdom Metazoa; phylum Mollusca; class Gastropoda; order Neogastropoda; family Conidae; genus Conus; species Conus betulinus. Next base: position 115,115 of record JADBJO010007014.1, read on the forward strand.
ATAACCCGGATAATTATAGAGGAGTAGCTTTAACTAACGTTATAGGTAAAATCTATACAAGCATTTTAAATAAAAGATTAACTAAATGGGCAGAAAGGGAAGCAATAATTATAGAAGAACAAGCAGGTTTTAGGAAAGGCTACAGCACCATAGACCACATTTTCACTTTATATGCACTTGTTCAGAAGTATCTACTCCAAAATGCTAAATTATATGTCGCTTTTGTTGACTTTAAGAAAGCTTTCGACTCTGTAAACAGGAACATCCTCTGAATATTTTGAGAAAAATTGGCATTAAAGGGAAAATGTACAAGGCTCTTAGTGGAGTGTATGTTTCGGTAGTGGCTTCCGTGCGCGATAAAGGCGAATATTCAGATAATTTCAATTGTCCTCGTGGCGTTAAACAGGGATGCCTACTAAGCCCTCAGCTGTTCTCATTCTTTATAAACGAACTAGCGATAGAAATTAACAAAAACGGCAGGCACGGTATTCAAATGATACCTGGTACAGTCGAAATCTTCCTGATGTTGTTTGCAGATGATGTTATTTTACTTTCTGATACCACCGTTGGTCTACAGACCAGTTGACCACTCTCAAAGAGGAAGCAGACCGATTACAGTTAACTGTTAACCTAGATAAAACAAACATTATGGTCTTTAGAATGGGGGGTCATCTTTCCAGACATGAAAAATGGTGGTACGGTAGTGAAGAAGTAAGAGTGACAAATAGTTACAAATATCTTGGATTAACATTCACAACTAAGCTAAGTCTTAATGCAGGACTGACAGAAGTGTGTAGAAAAGGGAAAAAGGGCGTGATTGAAATTCTTAAGTCATTAAGGAAGTTGAATTCCATTGAACCATCAATATTTTGGAAACTTTTTGACACTCAGATTACTCCCATATTAACGTATGCAGCGGAAGTGTGGGGTACTCTTGACATCAACAAATTGAAAAGGTACACACATTTGCAATTAAACGTTTCATAAATGTCCCATTACATTCTTCTAACAAAATGGTTTACGCAGAGTCGGGGAGATATCCCTTATATATATGCACTTATATTAAATGTATTAAGTATTGGCTAAAACTTCTGAAATTACCACAAACAAGACTGTGTAAGCAGGCATACAAAATGTTATTACAACAACATGAGAATGGGAAGTTTAACTGGGTGTCCAAAGTAAAGAAATTCTTGACGGAAAACGGGTTTTGTGTGTTGTTTGGTTAAGTCAAGAAGTAGGGAACGATAAACTGTTCATTTCTGAATTGAAAGATAGACTGGTGTGTATGTTTCAACAAAACTGGCATTCTAATATGGAAGGAAATGATAAATATGAAATGTTTCTTTCATTCAACAGCAACCTGCAAGCTGAAAAGTACCTATCAGTAGTAACAGATAGATGGCATAGAACTGTACTTGCACGTTTTCGAACCAGAACCTTGGGTCTACATGCAAACAAATATGGTTCATGCCTGGCACAACAGCAGTTAATAACTGTCCAGTATGTAAGTCAAATGACAATGAAGACGAGTGCCACTTCTTATTCCACTGCGAAGCTTACAGACAAATCCGCGAAAAATGTAGTTTGTTTCAGTTGCCTTTTGTAAAAAGCCACAATCTAGCCCGTGTGCTGACATTGGAAAATGAATTGTTGATCAAATCTCTAGCAAAATACATTGCCGAAGCATGTAAAATTAGGAAAAACAGGCTGACTTGATTTTCTGTTTGGTAAACTCTCTTCCTTATTCAGTGCCCAGCGGTCATTGGTTATGTGATTATGAATGTAATTTACTTGAATGTACATGCGTGTGTGGGTGTATGTGTATGTATGTATATGTATGCATATGGGTATATGCGTAGGCATGTATATACACGTGTGTGTGTGTGTATGTGTGTGTGTGTGTGTGTGTGCGCGCATGCGCGCGCGCGCGCGCGCGTGTGTGTGTGTGTGTGTGTGTGTGTGTGTGTGTATTCTTTGTATTTGTCAAGATGGGCAGGTTTGAAATTGACGTGAAACTGTACCTACATGTATACAATGTTTATAGTTGTGTTAAAGTTAGTCGCTATACATGCATGTCTTAGATCTTTTTCAAGGGAGAATACGCCCCCATGTCATGATGGCTGTACTGCTATTGACATTAAAATATCAATGAAACACGCACGCACGCACGCACGCACACACACATACACACATGCGCATACATGCACAAACACAAAGACAGCACGGACTCCACCTTCAAGACCCTGGCGCTGAGGCTGGTGAACCTGTACGGAGAACTGGACTCCCTCCTCTGGCCCCGTCTGATCCACATGGCCACGCTGAACCAGGGCCACGTCCCCTGCCTGGGCAGCCTCAGACCAAGGTCCACATGATGTACGTCGGCAACGCCGCCTGGGCCTTACTCCGCGCCACGACGCCCTCACAAACAGGGTCAGTTGTTTCATGGTTCCAACACAGTCAGGGGCTGCTGGAAAAAAAAAAAAAAGGCAACATCGCTGAAACGCTAGGTAGGCGCAGCAGGGATAGGAGGACAGACAGGTGAGGGGAGGGGGGGGGGGGGTAAGGAGGGGGGAGGGGGTCTAGCAGGCATACTCACACACACACACACACACACACACACACACACACACACACACACACACACACACCTGCTACTACTACTACTACTACTACTCCCTTGCAGAAAAAAAAGAGCTGAACTTGCTTTCAAAAGAATTGTGAAACCTGACACAAATCCTCAAGGACATACTCCAAAGTGATTTCATGTTTTCCAAGCTGACCAAAGACCCTTTTTGTTCAGAGAGACCTTGGGTACCTGAGTCAACTGATACCAGTTTCTTTACAATCGGTATATTTGTACAGGTTTTCAAAAATTTCTAAAGAACTATTTTTTTCATCATATTGTGTACATCATGCAAATTGTCCAAAATGTCTTTTTGAGAAAACCGCGAAAACGAAACGATTGCTTACATGAGCCTCTTCTTTTTTTTTTCTTCTTTTTTTTTTTTTTTTTTTTTTTTTTTTTTTTTTTTTTTTTTTTTTTTTGTTTTTTTTTTGTTTTTTTTTGTTTGTTTTTTTTTTTTGTTTTGTTTAATCTGCTTACTTTGTTATGTAGAATGCGTCATTTTTTTTTTTTCGTAAGGCACAAAAAAACGTTTCTCTGAACGGTAAACTGTATTTGAAAATTCAGAAGAAAAAAAAAAGTTAAAATCACTCATCAAAAAAAAAAAAAAAAAAAAAAAAAGATTTAAAAAGATCATTTCACTTGTAATACGTTTTTCTTACATTAAAATGCTGTGGGGTTCAGGATCTTAGCATGCCACTTAAATCGTAATCCGTCGCACTGTTAAACCATTGATATTTCTAGGTGTCAAGAAAGACAAAATTCAACCACTAGTGCTCGTTGATTATGATTATATAACAAGAACTAGTCAAACTGATCAGCACATCACACAAGCCAGATTCTTTATTAAAGAAAGAGATTTTTTTTCTCTAAAGAGAGAGACCTTGAGTCAATAACTCATGTCATGAAGAGCCTTGACCCCCCCCCCCCCCCCCCCCCCCTCCCTCCCCAAGGCCTCCATTCTCCACCCCACTTCTAGTCTGTCCCTGGCATATTGTTGGGATATAGTCATTCGTTTTACAGGCCTCCATCTTTGGACAAATTACAGGTACCCTTGCTCATTATTAACTGATATGTTATCCTAGGTGGACATTGTTTTGTGTCTGTCACGCCCACTTCCTACAGTTCCCTATCATTACAAGATAATCTGTCAGGATCATGGCACCGTGTTTTCTTTTTTTACACCTAGAATGCACAACAAAGAAACAGGAAGACACGTTGTGCGTGCGTGTGTCTTGTTGTTGTTCTTGTTATTGTTCTGTTTAACGTCTGTTCACTAAAAGTGACATTAGACGGTGGGAAAGGATGGGGGAGAAGGGAAGGGAGAGTGGGAAAGAGATGACGGCATGCACAAGTTTGATATGAATGTACGTGTGTTGTCGGTACTTGCGTGAGTATGTACAGGTGTTTACAATCTAATCATTGCATATGGAAAATGGATTTAAAATGTTGGATAATTATCAACAATGAGTATCAAAGCTATGAACATTTGAAAATCAATGAGAGACTCTACCCAAAATATAAAGTAACAATAATGCATCGAATTAATAAATAACACACTAAGAAAAACAACAGCCAACACATGCATTTCTCTCTCTCTCTCTCTCTCTCTCTCTCTCTCTCTCTCTCTCTCTATATATATATATATATATATATATATATATATATATATAGTGTGTGTAGCAGTGGATGTGTGCGTGTAATGTGTGTGTATATATGTGTGACTGTATGCGAGGCTTTATATGTGTGTGTTTTTGTGCATGTCATTGGGTGTATTCACGCATTCGTGGATGTGCGCACACATTCGTGGATGTGCGCTCTGAGTGTGTGACTGTATGCGAGACTTTATGTGCGTGTTTTTGTATGTGCACGTGTGCGTGTGACAGAGAGATTGAGGGGTGGGGAGGAAGTGAGCCCAAAAAAAAAATCTCAGTACTTTAATGATACAGCAAATACGTAAACTGCTCAGACACATAGTTTCCTGTTCTAACTCGAATTTAACAAAATACATGATTTCTGCTGTTTCATTTCTAAGACAGGAAAAAAAAAAAAAACGAGAATCAAAGCATAAACACCTTAGAGAAGAAAATATAGGAGTTTAAACATCTTCGAACAGGCTGTGCGAACAAACACATATGTGATAAATCATAGGCTGCGCGAACAAACACATATGTGATATCACATTTTCAAAGCTATTTTCGTTGCCTGTTCAGCTTTCGCTCGACGATTCGATTTCACATTCGAGATATTACCAGTTGATCTCCACCCAAGTGCAAAGTATTCTTTGCAGTGAATATACATTTTTAAATTATTCATAATTGTCTGAGAAACAAAAGCAATATTAAAAGGTACTTTGTAAATTTTCTTTACTAATAAAGCGATAATTTGTTATGAATGTACAAGGTATTTTCAAACAATTCTTGTTTTAACGGTATGAGTTTTCATTTATTTGTGTCACACAAAGTATGGGGAATAACTCCTTCTCTTCAGAGTCAAAGAAAATTATACCTTTTCATCAAAGGCCTACGTACTTGTAACAATCGCTCACAAAAACATACACAGCTCAATTTTATTTCGCCTCCCTCCTCTCTCTCTCGCACACACGACTTCATTTGCCCAGCTTATTCTTCCAGTTCCAATCAAGTAAAGCGAACACCTTGCTTTAAGTCAAATACGATCTAACCTTTATTTTTTTTCGTATCTTAAAGCCTGTGGAAGCATCTAACCGATAATACCCAGATTTCAAAATGGAGCGACTGATGGCGGAGAACGAAGCAAAGTTTAGAAAGGGTGGGGGTTAGTTTCCGCCGAGGACATTGACGAACAAAGTACACAAGACACGATGCATTTCGACCTCTTGGGTCTTCTTCAAGTGAAACAAAATACGTAACATTTAACATTTAGGACAGTACAGGACATCAGATAAGTCGCTCTTCGTTCTTTGTTTGTACTGTCCTAAATGTTAAATGTTACGTATTTTGTTTTCACTTGAAGAAGACCCAAGAGGTCGAAATGCATCGTGTCTTGTGTACTTTGTTCGTCAATGTCCTCGGCGGAAACTAACCCCCACCCTTTCTAAACGATAATACCCAAATAACTCTCATTCAATTTCGATCCCTACTGGCATTTAGTAAATGATTTCTGACGGAACCCGTCAGCTTACTCCATGTCGACTGGAATTCTGCATGCGTCACACCCGTCATTGTTTTAAACATACAAAGTGAGTAAACTGAAATAATGAGTTATTAAAACAGCATAGGCAAAGCAAATAATGCATGACACCAACAGGCTAGGTGCCTCCACATTTCCTGCCCTGACACAGCTGGGCCACTCATGAAGTTTTTCCCCGGTTCTTTCGCCACGCACGATGTTGCGATCGTCTGCCATTTTGAAACGCCTCGCGACTGACAAGAGCTAGGCCTACATCTCTTTCGAAAATACAGTTGAGGAAAGCGTTCAAACGCTGGACGGAGATTAATCAAACAGGTAAACTAAGTAGGCTGTAAGTCGGACAGTCTTTCGATTTGAGAGGTCTAAATTGTGTTTAAATGCTGCAGTAAGTCTGGGGTGGAACAGATTTGTTTCAGGCGTTTCTTTTCCATCTTTTTTCATACAC
>JADBJO010007015.1:0-22500 GCA_016801955.1 Conus betulinus
AAGACTATTGCAATCATGGAAACGGATCAAATGGAATGGAAAGAATGGAGAATATATCAAAGGAAATGAAAAGCATGAAGAACAGATCAAAGGCAATGGAAAGCATGAGAAACACATCAAAGGCAGTGGAAAGGGTGGAGAACAGTCAAAGGCGATGGAAGCATGGTGTTCTAATAGATCAAAAGCAGTGGAAGGGTGGAGAACAGTCAAAGGTGATGGAAGCATGGGGTTCTAATAGATCAAAAGCAGTGGAAAGCATGTGGACTGGATGAAAGGCAATGGAAAGCACGGCGAACAAAAGCAGTGGACAGCATGGGGAATGGACAAAGGCAGTGGACAGCATGGGGAATGGACCAAAGGGCAGTGAACAGCATGGAGAATGGACCAAAGGCAGTGAACAGCATGGAGAAGGGACCAAAGGCAGTGGACAGCATGGGGAATGGACCAAAGGCAGTGGACAGCATGGAGAACGGACCAAAGGCAGTGGACAGCATGGAGAACGGACCAAAGGCAGTGGACAGCATGGGGAACGGACCAAAGGCAGTGGACAGCATGGGGAATGGACCAAAGGCAGTGGACAGCATGGGGAATGGACCAAAGGCAGTGGACAGCATGGAGAAATGACCAAAGGCAGTGGACAGCATGGAGAAAAATGACCAAAGGCAGTGGACAGCATGGAGAAATGATCAAAGGCAGTGGACAGCATGGGGAATGGACCAAAGGCAGTGGGACAGCATGGAGAATGGACCAAAGGCAGTGGACAGCATGGGGAATGGACCAAAGGCAGTGGACAGCATGGAGAAATGACCAAAGGCAGTGGACAGCATGGAGAAATGACAAAAGGCAGTGGACAGCATGGAGAAATGACCAAAGGCAGTGGACAGCATGGGGAAATGACCAAAGGCAGTGGACAGCATGGAGAAATGACCCAAAGGCAGTGGACAGCATGGAGAATGGACCAAAGGCAGTGGACAGCATGGGGAACGGACCAAAGGCAGTGGACAGCATGGAGAAATGGACCAAGGCAGTGGACAGCATGGGGAAATGACCCAAGGCAGTGGACAGCATGGAGAATGGACCAAAGGCAGTGGACAGCATGGGGAACGGACCAAAGGCAGTGGACAGCATGGAGAAATGACCAAAGGCAGTGGACAGCATGGGGAACGGACCAAAGGCAGTGGACAGCATGGAGAAATGACCAAAGGCAGTGAACAGCACGGGGAATGGACCAAAGGCAGTGGACAGCATGGGGAAATGACCAAAGGCAGTGGACAGCATGGGGAATGGACCAAAGGCAGTGGACAGCATGGGGAAATGGCCAAAGCAGTGGACAGCATGGGGAATGGACCAAAGGCAGTGGACACATGGCCAAGGCAGTGGACAGCATGGGGAAATGGCCAAAGGCAGTGGACAGCATGGGAAATGGCCAAAGGCAGTGGGACAGCATGGGGAATGGACCAAAGGCAGTGGACAGCATGGAGAATGGACCAAAGGCAGTGGACAGCATGGGGTAATGACCAAAGGCAGTGGGCAGCATGGAGAACAGATCACAGGCAATAGAAAGGCTGTAGAACAGATCACAGGCAATAGAAGGCTGTGTAGAACAGATCACAGGCAATAGAAAGCCTGAAGAACAGTTCATAGGCAATGGATGGAATCAAGAAAAAATCAGAGTCAAGGGAAAGCATGGAAACAAAACAAAGTTCATGGAAACTATGGAGAGTAGATCAAAGACCACAGGGAGCAGGCAGTGGATCAGACACAGTGGGAAGCAGGCAGTGGATCAGACACAGTGGGAAGCAGGAAGTGGATCAGACACAGTGGGAAGCAGGCAGTGGATCAGACACAGTGGGAAGCAGGCAGTGGATCAGACACAGTGGGAAGCAGGCAGTGGATCAGACACAGTGGGAAGCAGGCAGTGGATCAGACACAGTGGGAAGCAGGCAGTGGAAAGGTGGAAAATGGATCAAAGGCAAAGGGAAGCATGGAGAAAAGGATCAGTGGTGATGGACAACAAGGAGAACTGCTTAAAAGCAGTCAGACAGATCAAAGCTAATGGAAAGGAAGGAGAATGGATGAAAGGCAATAGAAAACGAGGAGAACAGATCAAAAGCAAGGGGAGGTGCAGTAGTTAAGTGTGGTGGGAACACTGCCCTCAAGTCTGAGGACCAGCGGTCCAAACTCCAGCTGTACTTGATGCATGAAGTGTGGAAGGATTTTCCCCTCTCCTGAATATTCACATGTTTTCAACCACTGTGGCAGTGCCTATTATGTGTTGTAATCCAGAATCAGCATTGCATGGCTGTACTAAGATTTCTAACATGTATCAAGGTAATTGGAAATTAAATGGACACTGTCCAGTGTGTTTCCTACAGTGCAGTAAAGAACTTTAGCAGCAACAAGCGTTTTTGTTCATGACTGTCATGACATCTGTTCAGCCAGTTGATTGTGGGATGAAAAGAACAATCAGTGTAATCCATGATGCCTATGAAGAAAAAGTCCTTAAAGATGTTCCTATGTTTTTGCTATATGTTTCTTTGTGTCTCAGTCTACTTCCAGGAAGATTTCAACAAGACACCACGCCTCTTTGGCAGCATTGTTCAAGGCACAGGCGACGTGGGGGATAATTTCAACCGTCCCAGGTACTGTGTTTGGGACATGCCACAAGTCATTTGCCTTTGCCTTGGTCTGGGAAACAGTTGTCATGTTTTACTTGTATATATCTTTTTTTCAATACGACTTGTGGGAAATAGGAGAAAGGAAAAAAAAATATCTGTGCAGCTTTTCTTACTAATCCCTGTGGGAAAATACAATGAAGAAATAAAACATATGCTTCTGAGATATTTTTATCGGGTTGTTTGTAAATGATTTCACAGTTCTGGGGGGCAGAGCAAGGAAAGGGAGGTAGAAAGAATATTTTCAGATATAGACATATAAATTAAGTGTAGCATCCTGGTTCACTTTTATCTTCACTGAAATATTGAGGAGAAAAAATTCTATTCATTGATGTTAAATATATATACAAACAAAAAGTGCAATTCCTAAATTGTACAAGGTATACAAAAAAAAAAACCCTGTCTAGAAAGTTTCAGAACAAGAGTTTGATCCCATTTCAGGGTGGTGATTAAGTCATTTCCTCCTGTGGGGTCCTCACTGATGGACACTCAGGAGGAGGTTGACATGGAACAATCCAGCGGAGGTCTGGGCAGTTTGGATGAAAATGACCCCATGTTCACCAGACCAGGCTCCACTCCATTCTCTCTTAGAAGAGAGATAGTGCATGGGAGTCGAGCCTTTGAAGAGGATGACCGTGCTGGTTTTTAACAGCATGTTTGAGGTGGTTTGATGTGTTGCTACGCTTCCATTGCATTTTTTTTTTAAATGAGTGTTTGTTATAACCTATGTTAGCATGTTCAAGATCTTCCTGAGCTTGACACTGAAGAATAGATTAGTTCTTAAAAGAAAGAAGAATTTGTCAATCCTCTAGATAACAGGGACAAACAAATTGCAGGACAAAACATGACGCACTTCTTAGGTTTGCTTCAGGCGAGAAAAACAATATTCAGGACAATGAAACGAAGAACGAGCAATCACTTCTCAAGTTCTTGTGCTGAATCTGAGAAGATAAGGGATTGCTCATTCTTCATTTTGATTGTCCTGAATGTTGTTTATCTTGCCTGAAGATCATAAGAGGTCAAAACGCGTCATGTTTTGTCTTGTAATTTGTATCATTACATCCCTGTTATCTGGTGGGTTAACGAAAATTTTGTCTTTCAAAATGTGTTTCAGTTTCTCTGTCTGCAGTCACCTCACTTTGAAATGAACAGATCAGCGTTTTCTTTGTTTACCCTGGTGTGCCAGAACAGTTTGGAGGCGAAAGCCCCACTTACTGAGTTTCTGTTAATTATCTTATTTTAAAAAGTACATCATGTCCAGCTGTTGATTCCAACTTCTTACTTGTGTGTAGATCAAGAGAAAAGGTTAAATTTTGAAAGAAACTGTACAGAATAGTATTGTCACAAGGTGCAAGTTATGACCTACAAACTCGAAAATTTTGAATTCAGCAGTTCAGTTAGGCATAGAACATTTGCTATTATTGCAAGCAGCATCAACTGTGGTCATGATGGATTATTGGGGGGGGAGGGGGAGGGGGGCAGGGGAGAGGTGGTAGGTGTGAGAAGTAGAGTATATGGAGGCTGTCTTCTAAAAAGAAGATAAAAGGTACAAATGTTCTACAGTGTTTTTTTTTTTTTTTTAAGGACTCCTTGTTAGGCCTTAATTAAAGTATATTGAAAATGATTTGGGCATGGTCTCTTTTTGGATCACATGGTTTCAGAGGGTGGCACCAGGCAACAAAGAGGAAATGTTGATTTCGTGGATATGGCAACATCTAACACTGCCCTGCTGGTGGACATTACTGCACCAAAAGTTCTGTTGACTATTCATGAAAAACAAGTCCTTGAGCTGTTGTACAACAGGTGGGTGCCAGTTGTTGGTCTACAGTTAGTCTGCAAATACTTGTGCATATCAGTTTCTGTCACTTTAAGTGGAATTCCAAGACATTGCTATTTTATGTTATTCCTTGGTATCCATGGAAACAAGACATGATGGGCTTTTGGTGACATTCAGGTTGTTACTGGAGTTTGTAACTTTCATTGAAAACCAGTGCGGTCAATCACATTGGAAAACAACCAATATGATACATTCATGCAGGCCATTGGCCTTTGAATAGATGAGATTTTATATTCAGAAGCTCAAAAGTATTTGTGTTTGCTAACTGGATTTCAGCTACTTGAATGAACTTATGTATGTGTTGATATGATTTTAGAATTCAAAATAGAGGAAAACAACAACGTTATCTCAGATTTTCCTCATAGCAGTGAAATAGCAATTAAAGTGCCGGTTTTTGACTCTTGATGGGTATAATTTCAGAACATCATAAGCATGCTGGTGAGGCTTTGGCTGTTGTTAGTATTGGCAGAGCTGCTCATATATTCTGCATTTCAAAAGCTATGATCTTCAGCTGTAGAAAAGTGGGACATCCAGATCTAAAAAATCATCTATGTACATTGACTTGTTGAAAAAAAAACTATAGTGGTTTGTCAAGAAGTTGATTTTTCATTTAATTGGTTATGAATTAAAAATAGATAACAAAGCTTTCATTTAGTTTCAGACAGTGGATTGAGTCTTCGTAAGCGTCTTGAAATTGAATTAGCAAAACTGAAAAAAAAAAAAAAAATTCTTTTATGTGACAGACAGATGGTAAGAGGGGTGTATGGAGAGAAAGAAAGAGACCTCTTTCTGCACCTCTTTCAAGAGACCACACATGGATTGTGCGGTGGCGTGGGTCAGTCATGTTGTGTCTTGTGACAGGATCAACAACGACCTGCTGTTGTGGCAGCCTCAGAGCCCATCTTCACCGGAGACGTTTGCCTCGGGCCAAAGTCTGAACATTCAGCCACAGTACTTGAACCCTGACCTGGTGACAAGCTGCTCTGATTCCAATGGTATGTTGCTTGCTTGTCAGCTATCCTGGTGTACTGCTGGCACAGAATCCTGGGAGCAGGAGAGTGACTGTGTAGGTAGATGTGGCATACCATCATTGTCATCAGTTTTCTTGGTGTGTGTGTGTAATTTGTTCGGTTAAAATTTCAACAAACTAGATAGATAAGGAGTATGTCTGAAAGATATACCTCCTTGTTAGCGAGAGTGAGTGAGTGTGTGAGTGTATGCACTTGAACCTGTGCATGTGTTGCAGGGCTCCCAGTGCTCCACAAATAGGCAGACTTCAGCAAAATGTGATGATGGGAATTCACACACACACAAAGAGGAAAGTTTCAGTTAAAAAAAAAAAAAAAAAAGAAAAGTCAGGGCTGAAGAAAAAAAGGCAGTGGAATCCACAGAGCGCTGGGCCCATTTCTGGTGTGCTAGCAGACGACTCAGATGTAAGGAAGTCTCGTGTCAACTGCTTTGTGAGAACAAGTAACTCCATTTCATCTACCCTGCTGAAGGCAAAATTTTTCTTGCTTGGATGTGGTGCGTCCGGTAGATTCTGCATGAGAAATGAAACTGCAAAAAGCAGTCCAACAAATGGTCCTGATCTTAGTTTTGGTTGGACAGAAGAGAGAATGATACATCACTCGATGCTGAAATTTACAACAAATTGCACCAGTCTTAAAGCAAGTTGCCACATTTTTCTGGACAAACGAGGGGGCAGGGGATGGAGGAGGGAGCATATCTGCCTGGCCCTGCAGAATTTCAGTGGAAGTCATGTAGTTTGTATGCATACACATACATACACAGGAACCTATGCAAACCTATCAAGGGTAATAGACTTCTTTTCCACACACACACACACACATACACACACACACACACACACACACACATAGTTAGTAACACGGCTAGTAAATTAACAGCTGTAATTATCCATGATGTTCAGATTCAGACAGTGTGGAGGATTTCACCTCAGCAAGTCAGCTTCCGAGACGACGCAGCCCCAGCTTCTGTCATCCCAGTGACATATGTCTCTCCATCAATATAGGGGAGGGCAAAGTATTTGCCTGTGTGCCAATGAAAGAGGTGAGGGTCTCCATCTGACCTGTTCATTCTTGCTTTTGTGAGCATACATGTATGTTCTACAATGAATGAGAAAGAGAGGGAAGACAAAATGAAAGATCAGACTTGAGTCAGACCATGAACAGAAAGTGTATTGAATGTTTGTTAGGAAAGATTTACTTGGTTTTATTTACTAGCTACAGAGAAGATTCTGCCACTGAATGAAGGTCTACAGGAACCTGTGGGTCCACGTCTAGAAAGGATAGGGACCAAGCTTGATGACTGTTTCTACGATAATGGAAGGGAGGTGTGCTTTTATTATAGTGTGGTTTACTTGATGTGTGGAGGGGGAGGGGAAATGCCAGGGTTGCTGTTACTATGACAAGAAGGATGAATGTTTTTACAATTTTGTTGATTACTTTCCATGTGGAGGAGGAAGGGAAAGTGAGTGAAGGTCTCCATGGAGAGCTGGCACTGCTCGTCAAGGACGCTTCCATGTTTGTATCTGTGGGCCACGAGGGAAACAAGGACCTTCGTTATGTCACCATTAGTGCCAATCGTGCTCAGCTTTATCATGCTGGTCAGTACATGACAGTGCCCAGCTTTCTGCAGAATATTTCCTTTGTTTTTTCATATGTGTGAAGGTGTACAGTATTCACTCCTGTATCTTTTCATTTAAGTGATAACAAGATGTATATGTTAATGTGTGTGTGTGTGTGTGTGTACAACAGAAATCAGAACGTTAATCCAAGAGTGAGAAAAAGATTAGAGTTAACAGAGCAAATGATGACAGCTACTCAGTAATGCGAGAGAGCAGGTCAGGTCAGGTCAGGTCAGGTCAGGTCAGAACGTTAATCCAATATAAAGAGAATGTAAGAGGAAGGTAAAGGGACAGGTTAAATTGTAACATGAATCCAGTGAAAACAGAGGGTGAGAGAAAGATGAAGATGCAGATAAATCACCACAACAATAATCCAATAGAAAGAGAGAGTGGGAAAAAAAATATAAATAACAATCCAGTTGAAAGAAGGTTGAAATAAAGAATTACAGGAAAAAGAAATAGAAAGTCACTGTTAAGGCTGTGGACAAAGATCTACAGGCCTCAGAGAGCATTCAAAGAAATTCACTGGCATTAGAAAACAACAACAAACAAACAGAAACAACAACAAAAATGTTTACCTCTGCCTCAGTAAAGTTGTGAGAAAGAAAAAAAAGAAACACCTGAAGGAGCCAGTGGGATCAAGAGAATTACTGACTTCTGAAACCAACTAGCTAGGAGCAATCAGTTGTAAAGTCTTAATGTTGCCAGTCTTTTAGAATTTTAGCTGAAGTGATTCATGATGTGTTTGTTTTTCCTTTGAAATAGTCATGAACTGTAGAGTCATGGGTTATTTTATTATAGAACGTGTTTTCTAGAAAATTCTCCGGTGTGATGATGTTATAAACTTATTGACATGTTTTTTTTTTTATATTATGACACATCTTTTGTCATTGTTCAGTTTCCATCAGGATTGTGTACACAAACAGTGACTTTCCTATGACAACAGGGTTATTTTCTGTAGCCAGTTTTCAGTATGAATGCCTACAGAGCTAATCTTGATCTTTTTTGTATGGTAACAGTGGCATGTTCTCTTTAGAGTTTCCATGCTTACATTGTTAGAGTGTGTGTCATGATGACATGAGAGTAGACAGACTTCAGCAAGGTGACAGCCCTGATATGTCGTTTGCTGTCAACTGGGCTATGAGCAGCATACCTCTCTCTCCTGTGTGTTTTATATAGGGCGTGTAAAAAACAGCAGACCCCCAGTCTCCATGGAACACCTTGACACACTGACCTTTGACAGCAAAGGTTGCTTTGGTCACATGCAAAGTCGCATCATCCGCTCAGAGCCGTCTGTGCCTGTGGAACCCCTGAAAGATGTAGGCATCAGACCATAGCATTAAACGGCTGTCAGTCAGCTCCGTCAGGCCGAAGTTTTGTGGCCAATGCAGTAATAAGATAGTCACGTGACGCCCACCCTACTTCCGCCTACGGAAGATGCCGAAGTTCGTGTACTGTACGTCATTCTTCTTCGGCCTGTCACCCAAGCAAGATAAGTCTTGTGCTCTGTCTCGCCTATACTTTGCCTTTGTGTAAAGATTGCTGTGTTCGCATTCTGAACTCATTTATTTGTGGCTTGTGCTTATCCCTCAGAGTATCTTGACGTGTGAGGTTATCGCTGGGCTAGCATTCTAACCTTATTTTCGGAATTTTCTCGCGATTGTGTGCTCCCGGTTCTGCTTTCCGCGTCACCGGTTCAGCTTGATTGGCATTTTCCATCGCCGCGTTCATCGCTGGTTCGGTGCCTCTCTTTATCCATCGGCCTCCCCTTTTCAATCGCCTTCGGCCCCCAGTCGCCACTAAATTCCGTTTTCTCCCTCGCCGTCATTTTCATTATTCCACAACCTCCTGTGCGACGATCGTGAGCCAGTCTCGTCGCCATCTTCCTGTCTCGTCGCCATTTTGTTTTGCGCCGTCTCCCCCCTCTTGTCACCAACTTATACCCCAGTATTTTACAGGGGGTTGTTTTCGTCCACAATTTAATTCCTTTGCCCCCCTCCTCATTTGCCAGAAATTCTCGCTCGCCTTCGTGTCCTCAACGATCGCGATCGACCGTTGTCCTGGTATTTACACGTGGCGTTACTCAGCACTTTGCGCCACGCCACGGTCGCTTCTCACGCGCAGTTTCGCCTTTCTGCTGCGCTTTGTGTCCCTGTACGGACTTTTTTCCTTATTTTCCATTGTGTACGTTGTTCATTTTTTTGTGTGCGCACGGTCGATCGATTGCCCTAGTTTATTCTCCCTCGATCGACCGTCGTGACTTTCTCGCTTACGATCGTCGTGTGCTCCGGTTTCGCTCGGCGCCATCGCCCAATATGGTGAAGGACTCGGCTGGGTCGAGCAACAACTCTGACGTGCAGGGTTCGCGCTCTTTCCCGGAGGACCCACGAGTTGGTTCCAACCCCGAGCGAACCGTTTTCTCTCTTTTGGGAGAACGGACGGCCGCGGTAGTTGGAGATGACCCCCCCGCGGACGCGGGGACGCGCGGGAATCTCCTCCCCCGACTACCCGACGACGACGACGCACGACCGTTGCGTTCGAAAGCTAGAAGGCAAACCGGCGGCTATTGCTAAGTGCCTTTCATTCGACATGCCCAGGAAATCTAAGGGCAAGGCCCCACTTAAGGGACCCCCCCTAGCCAAAACTTCCCAGCGGGAGTCCGCTTCGCCCCCAGCCACCCTGCCTTCTAGCTTTCCTGCGCTTACACACTCATCACCTTACTATGCCGAGTCACGCGACCCCGCCCCCCCGGGGACCCTTGCCGGGCCGCGGACAGGCACGGGTGACGGCCTTGGGCTGGAACCCCCACCCGTCACTCGCATGTATGAGACAGGCGGGTCCACTTCTTCCCCCCATCTGGACTCGCCGTCTCACGACGCTCTCCCCCTCCGTGCACAGGTGCAGCCAACACCCCTGCACGAGGAGCGTCCCCTTTAGCTCCGGATGCAGTGTTATGGCCACGTCTTGGCACGACCATGCACATGTCCATAACTCTGGGCGTATGGGAACACCGAGTGCATCCACCGGTTGTGATCATACACACAAAGACGGCCGACCAACCCCCCGCTCGCCCGTCGCAGGTCCCCTAGGGGTTCAGGACGTTGGGGGGCCCGACCTACTCGGCCCCCCACTTGGGCAACGTCCTCGGTCCCGTTCCTCCGGGGGGAGGATCTACCAGCGGGGACCACGGGTAACCTGCCCCATTCCTGGGCCCCGGCTGCCCGGGGGGGGACCACATACTACGGTCGATTATTATCCCCCCCTCCTGCCCCAGGTTACCCCCGGGTCCCCGGCGAGTCCCTGCACAGTACTCTGGGCCGCCACAGCCCGCTTATCTCCCCGGGGACCAGTGGCTCTATGCCCCCGAGAGGGACCAGTGGCTTAATACCCACACCCAACCTGAACAACTCTTTGGTCGATTGTGGCACCCAACCTCACAGACTTGGGTGGCACCCAACCTCACAGACTAGACCTGGGGGTCTCCCTCCTCGGGCGCTGTCGCAGTCGGCGATCGGCTCTCCCCGGGCTCTCCCACCCTAGCCCGTCTGCCGAGAGTATAGAGCCACCCCCCCCCCCCCCCCCCCCCCCCCCACCACCACCCTACCAGGGCGGGACCCTCGCGCCCGCGCACTTGCCTCCTGAGGAAGACCTCCCTTCCCAGGAATTAGACTCCCCACAGCCTGAGGAGGACTACGATGAGGACCTCTTCTCATCACTTTATGACATCAACACCATTGAACGGTTTCGACCGGACTTGGTGTCGAGGGACGCCCCTCCCTCTGCCGATATCTTGGCCTTTCCTGAGA
Organism: Conus betulinus; assembly: GCA_016801955.1. NCBI lineage: Eukaryota > Metazoa > Mollusca > Gastropoda > Neogastropoda > Conidae > Conus > Conus betulinus. Next base: position 10,966 of record JADBJO010007015.1, read on the forward strand.
TCGTTGGCCCCCCCCAGCCCAACACTCAAGACTCAGGATTGTAGCTCCTCAGTCCCTCACTTCACTGTGGGAGAGTCCGGCGAAACGCGCCAGGGGTGCAGACGCCGTCCCCACGCCGGGTCAAGACCTTCCCCCGGCACCCAATGCGGCCCCTTTCGGCGCCCTACTTGGGACCCGCAGGAAGCACCCTGTTACCTCCCTCTTTGCTGACAATCCGGCCACCAGGGAGTGGGCCATCTCCCAATCGGATTCGCCGCCTGATACCCAACCCCCCCCCCCCCTACTTCGGCCACTGTCTCCTTTAAGGCGTTAAAGGACTGGGACCGAGTAGCCCGGATGGGGCATCTTACACACTGCACTGCAGGGCATGCCTACCTTAGCATGCTCTTGCAGAGGGGGCGGAGGTACTCTGGCCTGGGGATGACGGCGCCGTCCCAGGGCCTTCGGATACAAACTCCGAACCCCACCAGGACGAACTTCGCTTGTTCAGCGCGATCCCTTCATGCGACACCTAGTCAACAGGATATCGCATCACTTGTCGGCTGCGGCGGACAGCGCAGCAACGACCCATTTTAATTGTCTGCTTGTGGCTAGAGACGCGGTGCTTGCACGCTCCTCGCTCTCCCCGGCACTCAGGGCATCCCTACGATGTGTCCCGGGCCAGGATCACTCGCTCTTTGGCGAGTACTCCACCTCGGCTATGTCTCTCTCTCTCGAGGAACGCAAGCGGGCGGCGTCCTTCGCCCCCCCGGCCTCAGCCACGCCCTTCCAGACCCCCCCCTTTCGGTCTTACCTTACCCCAGGGCCAACAGGCCCACTCCGTACCCCCGTCAAGCCGCATTTCACACCGCCGGGCCGGCCAAGCGCCCACTTAACTCGCAGAGGCCTAAACCAAAACCTCGCCAGAATTTTCGGTTCGGCCAGCAAGCACGGCCCCGCAGGTGACTGGAGGACACTCCCGTAGGGGGCATGGAACTGGCACAACCTGCCCAGCAAGACACCGGCCCACTGTACCCCTCCCCCCGGGACCATCGGCTCCCCTGGCGGGCAACCTCTCCCGGCATGCCCGCCAGTGGCGACGTATGGGCCTCAGCCCCTGGGTAGTGTCGGTGCTTCAGGATGGGTTTCGCCTACCCTGGGCGCACGGTCGCCCTCCCCTCATGCGTTTTCCTCCTCCGTCCCCCAGCGACCCCCCACCTGCCCAGGCGGAGGCCCTCCGCCTGGAAGTCCTCGAACTCCTACAGAAGGGGGCCATCGCAGAAGTTTTCCAGCCCAACCCCGGGTTTTACTCCCACCTGTTCGTGATCCCCAAACCTTCGGGGGGATGGAGGCCCATCCTCGACCTTTCTCCCCTCAACAAGTTCCTAAGACATACCAAGTTCAAGATGGACACACCCCTTCCAGATCAGAGACTCCATTCACCATTTAGATTGGGCGACCTCCATAGATCTGAAAGATGCGTATTTCCAAATCCTTATCCACCCGGCGCACAGACGTTACCTCCGGTTTGTCTGGCAAGCTCGGGGTGTTCCAGTTCAAAGCTCTCCCCTTTGGCCTCTCCCTGGCCCCCTTCCTCTTCACGAAGGTTGTCAAGGAGATGGCCGCCCTGGCCAGGCAGGAGGACATTCGCCTCCTGGTTTTTACCTCGACGACTGGCTTGTCCTAGCCTCCTCCCAGGCTCAGTGCCAGGCCCCCACCACCACCCGCCTCCTCAGCCTTTGTTCCACCTTGGGGTTTGTAATCAACCCCCTCAAGTGCGAACTTATTCCCAGTCAGAGGTTCTCTTTCCTGGGCATGAGTTTCGACACGATTACCATGAGGTCGCCCCGCCCCCGGAGAGAGAGGTCGCCCGGATTGTGGACCTCATCATCGTGCGCCTCCGAGAAGCCTCGCACACCTCGGCCAGAACTCTGTCCTCCCCTCTTAGGGATGATGGAGTCCCTTTCTGCCCTCATTCCGCTGGGTCGGGTCCCCAAACGCCAGCTGCAGAGGGAGTTCCGTCGTCGTTGGTCCCAGACCTCGGACCGCTGGGACCTGACCATTCCCCTCGGCCCCTGGTTCTCGGGTGCCACGGAGGAATGGCTCAATCCGTCCACCCTGATCACCGGCGTTCCGATCTCTCTCCCAACTCAGTCCCTCGAGCTATACACGGACGCCTCCAACTCGGGCTGGGGGGCCCACTTGGGGGACAGTCATGCCTCGGGGATGTGGGACACACAGATGGCTCGCCTCCACATCAACATATTAGAGTTGGAAGCGGTCAGACTGGCCCTCCTCCACTTCCAGCATCTAATCTCGCACCGACTGGTTCTCCTCCTCACGGACAACACGTCGGTAGCCCATTACGTCAGGGGGGGGGGGGGGGGGGGGCTCTCACTCCATCGGCCTCTCTCTCAGGACAGAGGCCCTCCTTCGCTGGTGCCACGCACGGGGAACCACCCTCCGTGCGAGACACATAGCGGGGACACGGAACATCCTGGCAGACACTCTCAGCCGGTCAGGGACCCTTCTGCACACAGAGTGGACCCTGAACAAGCTGACACTAACCACTGTCTGGGATCACTGGTTCAAGCCCATGGTCGACCTATTTGCGACACGGTTCAACCATCGACTCCCCATGTATGTCTCTCCAGTCCCCGGACCCCCGAGCGTACGCGGTCGATCGCGCTCCCTCCCTCCCCTGGACGGGACTTGTCGCCTACGCCTTTCCCCCCTTCCCCATACTTCACAAAGTGATCAGGAAGGCCAGGCAGGCTGAGAGACCCAAACTCATCCTCATAACCCCATGGTGGCCGACTCAGTCGTGGTTCCCGGACCTCAGGTCCCTAACTCACGTCCCCCCCTCTCCAGCTAGCCCCTCGGTGGGACTTGCTCAGACAACCTCGCTCGGGCCTCCCTCACTCCAATCCCCAGATGCTTCGCCTACACGCTTGGCTTCTATGCCAGCCAAATTGCGACCACCCGGCCCCCCGCCCCCCCCCGCCAGACCCAGACCCCGGTCTGTCCTAGAGACCCTGACAGAAGCGGGGCGGGAGCATCGCAGGGACTACGAGACTTGGCCTCGGCCTCTCGTAGGGCTAGCACAGAGTCCCTCTATAATTACAGATGGGAGAGATGGGTCACGTGGTGCACGGCTAACTCGTCCCCCCCTACCTACACCCCTCCAACATCCAGCTAGGCAATTTCCTATCCCACCTTTCGTCCTCCTTAAAACTCTCGGCTAGCTCCATTCGGGGCGGGGCTACCGATCGGCCGTATGCACCACCACCACCATCCGACAGCTCGGCGGCCCATCTTTCGACAATGACTTTCTACTCAGAGAACTATCACGGGGGGTTGCCCTACGGGAAGCTCAATCCCCTAGGCGCGCCCCCTTGTGGGACCTCTTTCTGGTTAGGCGCCCTCCCCCCCCCCCCTTTCGAGCCCCCTCCGCTCCTTTGACCTTTGACCTCCTCTCCTTCAAGACCACCTTCTTCTGGCCTCAGCCTCAGCCAGAAGGCGAAGTGAGATTCATGCCCTCAGCGGGGACCCTCGGGACATCGCCTTTCACAGAGACGGCTCGGTCTCACTTAAGTTCCTACCTGAGTTCCTAGCGAAGAACCAGGAACCGGGCACTCTCCTTCCTCTCCTTCCCTCCTGATCCGCTCTCTAGCGGATATCTTAGGCAACGGGGGGGTGGGGACATGGACCTGTGCCCCTCTAGGTGCCTCAGATATACTACTGGGAGCGTTCCCGCCCCAGGCGTTCCTCGCTCGCAGCGCCTTCTTATCTCCATCAACCCCAACAAAGAAGGACATATCGGCGGGGCACTATATCGGGGGCTATCTCTAGGGGCTATCCAATACTATCAGATCTGCCTATGCCCAGGCGTACAAAGACCTCCCAGCCCTGTCCCGAGCCCATGAGGTCAGAGCGCTGGCCACGTCCTCAGCGTTCCAGCACTCTGTCCCCGTGCGCCATCTCCTGGAGGCAGCCTACTGGCGTTCGGAGAACCCTTTCATAAACTTTTATTTAAGGGACATCCGCATGACCAGGGCTGATGGTTCTAAAGGGATTTCATTTGTGGCGGCCAATGCAGCCATATCGGTCTACCCCAGGAACCATTAGGGCGCTCGGCCCTCCTCCTATTACTTTAAATTCTGCTATGGTCTGACATGGTATAGTATACGACGCAAAAATGGGGAGTTTGTGTTATACTCCCTGTTTGGCTAAGTATACTTACCATGTCAGACTCTAATGCCCGCCCTACCTTCCCCTCTAGCGCCAAAGTTCCCTGGGGGTTTGCCTTGCGCGCAGGCCTCATTATGACGTACAGTACAGTACACGAACTTCGGCATCTTCCGTAGGCGGAAGTAGGTCAAGGTTGGAGGGTGAATCTAGATGGATTCACAGAATTTTTCCAACCATTGTTATTGTATCAAATGTCATTTTGGTTGGTAGGCTTAATTCCAGATGATCCAGTTCAAGGGTCCAGCTTAACATGTGTCCTGTACAGTTAACGGGTTTCATAATTGGTCAGATCTGATTGATTGCAGTTGTAACTTTCGTCTGCTTCTTTTCATTGTAGTGTGTTTGAAATGCCATGGATACTTAGGGTAGATGTAAAAGGGGCAAATTCAATGATGTCCTATTTAGAAATGAAATCCAAAAGATTGAAACCCAGTAAACCGTATGGCTCAGTTTTACACACACACACACACACACACACACACACACACACACACATACACACACACAATCTTGAGTGTCCCTAGCATCTGAAAAGAGCCATTTGCAGTTAGACTAGAATCAGAATATCACATGGTCTGTTTGCGAATTACTACATATTTTCCAGTTTTTCTTTCAAAACTATTGACCTGCATCATACATTTTCCTCAGTTCTCTGAACTCTGATAATGCATAATTCATTCAGAACACCCAGTCAAATAAGCTTTCTTACTCTTTGTTAGTGTTCAGGTCTGATATTGTGAACATCAAGCCTCAGGAAAGTGAGTTGCAAACTTGGCTTGAACTAGCGGCTTGCAAAGGGGAAAAAAGAAAATGTGAAAATAGCAGGTTTCTGACTGACTGTTGAAAAACAATATTCATTAAGATTAAGGGTCGAAAAAGAAGGCAAATTGCTGGGATTTTTGGAAACTAATCTTGTCAGTTTTGTTCATACTTTATGGTAGATTGACTCATATTTATATACAGAATAAATGTTCTGGAAAAAAAATTATTGGAAGGTGAAGGTGAAGCATTATTTGGTTAATTTGTTCATTTTAGTTGCAAATTCTTATGAATACTTTTGCCATTACTGACACTGTCAGCTGGAAAGGTACAGAAGAGTCTCAGATTGGTAAAGTGACTGCCTGTCAATCCAGACACAAAAAAGGCAGGCCACGCATGGATAAAAAGAAAATAGATATGAAGCCCTTTACAAAACAACATTTCAATAGCATATAACAAATTGGCAAAGACCATAATATGGAAAAAAATCACTGAAAAGGGCTTTGGCTTGACGAATTCAGTGAAGATGGACTAGTCTGATGCAAAGACTATAGGTTAGTGTTAGAATATCAAGTTTGGTCTGTCCAAAAATGTGCTGATTGTGTCAAAAGAAGGCAGGAAACATGCTCACTCATCTGGAGAAGGGAGGGCATGTTTCACTGAAGTCTACCGCCTCAGAGCCAAATAGCCAAACTAACGAGTCTCTCTTGCCCTTCTCGAGGTGGATGATTGTGTCACTACTCATCCCCCAAAAAAAAATAAAAAAAAAAAAAAATGTTAGGATATCTGAAAGAAAGAATATTCAAAACATCAGAGAACAAGAAAAGAAATAGACTGAAAATCAGGAAATAAAGTGCTTTCAACCCTCCAGAAATAAGGGGTGTTGCCAGCCAAGCAACAACAATACATACAGTGTAAGTAAGTACAAGCACATAGTTGGTGGATTGCAGAATGGCTACATGCAATTGTTTAACAGTTTACTGGGACTTTGTTGCTGTCTAGGTGATGACGATGCCTCCCAGACAGTCAAGGGCAGTCAGATCTTCTGTCATATCTCTGAGTCAAAACCTTTCAAAGGTAGTCTGAGATTTCCACCCAGCTGCACAGTGTCAGCCACCACAACGCTTTGCCAGAAGGCAGAATTGGTGGAGATGGCCCAGACTTCATGTTCCTTTACATCCACTGTGGGAGGGTTGGTTTCTGGCCAAAGAAGTGAGCTTTGCAAATAACCTGCGTATGCCAGGAGTTTCATCTGGGGTCTAATAACAGCCTTTCTCAAGCCAAACTTTCTCCATAGCCTGAGATTTTGGTCCTCTGAAAATGCAGTTTAAGAGCTCTGACTGGATAGTTAACCTCCACCGCCTTTGCATGCCTGGGTCAGGGTATAGACTCCAAAGAGGCGGGCAGCGACAAGGTAAGGTCATCACCAAGGGCTGCCTTCAGACATACGGCTTTTGGCGAGGAAAAAGAGCTATCCTTCTGCCACCTCAGGAACCAGGAGAAGGCATGAACCTCACTCCACAATTGATTGATTATGGATTAGGGCTTACAACACTATCCAAGAGCAATTCTTTTAATTTAGAAAGAATTCAAAATGAAGCAGTGAGATTGATCCTGGGAACCACAAAAGATATACCAGTTGAATCAACGCAAGGAAACTAAAGACGCTCACCTTGGATGTGGAAAATCATGGATTGGACAGTCAGAAGGCAACATACTGCTTGTGTGCCAGTTAAAACTCAAAGATACAAAAGAATGGGAAAAGTATCTAGACCAAGTTGTCTTCACTCAAGAACTTGGAAGAAACTGTCAAGAATAGCCAGAAGGCAAAGCCAATGCAGAAATTCAGTTGCAGGTAGAAAACCTTGGCATAAAAGAAGATATTGTTCCATACACTGACAGTTCCATTGCCAAAGCTAAGTGAGGGCTGGGGATATACAGTGAAGCAAATGGCGAACTATCCAGGAAGACTGTGCATACAGTCTAATAACTCAAGTCCAACAATGGAGTCAGAAGCAGTGACACAAACACTCCACTGGCTCTCATCCACAGATCAGCTCAAAAACTCAAACAAGCCATGATACTGACTGACTTCATGAGCCTACTTCAAAAAGTGGAGAAGGGAATGGGAAGTCCTGCTTGGCATGAACAAAGCAGTGCACAGCCTTCCATTGGAGAGACTTGTATGGATGTACTGCCCTGGACATGCAGGAGTGAAAGGAAATGAGAGAGCAGACACATTGGCAGGCAAAGCAGCGATAAGAACTGGATTGCAGCTTGGCTGATCTGATGTGATGGGAAATCTAAATAGAATCGCCTAAACAAACAAGCAAAGCCACTTCACCATAGACCATCATTCAGATCTGAACTATCTCTCAGTGTTGAACATCAAGAGAGGAAGTGGCTGCACATGCAGATTAAAGGAAGAGCCACAGGGGGCCGGAATAGCTCAGTTGGTATAGCGCCGGACTCATGATTCTGGGGTTGCAGGTTCGAATTTCGGTACAGGTGGATTTTTCCCATGGAGTTAACATTGGTTCTGACTCCATTCCCCATACAGTCCTTTGAATGAGACTAAAAACCGAGCTTCCGTGTGTGAATGCACGCACATCTTGCACACACACATAAAGTCCCATCACCAACTTTCGGAAGAGAAGGCCAGTTTGGCCGTTGGTATGAATGACATGTTACACATAGCATGCACCTTCCCTGAAGATGGAGTATGGCTGCCTTAATGGCGGGATAGAAAATAGTAACACACACAAAACTCCACTGCCTGTCTATACAGGCAGTGTCCGCAGGAGTATCAGCCTGCATACGCAGAAAGAAAAATGAAGGAAAGGAAGAGCAAGAACCATTACCAACCAACCAAACATTGAATAATCTCAAGGCCAATACTGCGAAGAGTCCTAGAGAATGGGGCAGACTCATCATATTGGGCCTTCCAATAACAGCATACACGAACAAACACATGTCACCTGAGATAAGACTTTGAAATCTCAGGAGACCCAAGTGTATACTGTAAATACGTTTACATTTGTCAGTATGGGTGGGAAGATGGAAGCGCGTGTAAATTGGAGAGTCCGTAGATGTGAGTGTATATGCATTGTGTGTGTGTGTGTGTGTGTGTGTGTGTGTGTGTGTGGTTGTTGGTGGTGGTGGTGTGTGTGTGTGTGTGTGTGTGTGTGTGTGTGTGTGTGTGTGTGTGTGTGTGTGTGTGTGTGGTTATTTTTTTTTATTGTTCTTGTTACTAAGTCGTCTTCTGAACATTCATTTCCAACAAATAGTCAAAGACGCACTCATGCACACACACGCACATGTGCATGCATATACACAGGCACACACGCACATACACACATACATGCAGAGCTGTCAACCATCCCACTTTCGGCAGAATTCATTGTGCTGAAATTCATGTCATTGCACTATTCGGTTGAGGTAAAAAAAATTCCGCTCGCAAAAAAAAAAAAGTTCCTTTATTCGGAGAGTTTGCATATCTGCTGTGTTTAGCCAAAGAGCTGTTTGGAAACTTGCTTCCAGTTCAGCTTCTTCCACCAGCATCATGTCAAAATGACCAGCTGGACCGATTAACCCTGAGGCAGACAAAAAGAAAGAAATTAGAAGAGAATTGCAGATTCAGGCTGCTGTCTGCTGTCATGATAGGAGTGTTGCTGACCCCAGTCAGCAGTCGGCCTATGAAAGTGTTCAGCCATGTCAGGAAGAACCTTAGAGATTTTCGTCCCTCTTTGGGTCAAGACACTACAGAGACAATGATGATGATTCTGAAGTGTAGAAATGAGCCAAGTCATAAGGTGAAGGTTAGCGACAGTGTGTTTCAAAAATGTAAAAGAGCAACAAGGTATTGGCTGGGACAGTGATTTGACAAAAGCACTGGACAAAATGAAAGAAATGAAAGTGTCTAGAATGTCATTGTCTTGTTTTTGGGTGCGATAGTGTCTATATTCCACTTAACTGTCAGAAATTCCTCTCAAGTCTCTTCAGAGGTTGGCAACTCTGTATGTACACATAGATGTGCAGATGCATCCACACATGAGCATGCTGTCACAAGTGCACAGATCACACATATGCATATATATGCACATCTGTGCTCACTGGCGCGCACACACACACACACACACACACACACACACACACACACACACAAGCATATGCATATGCATATGGACACACCCATACACACATGAACATGCACTCGCGCACCGCATACACTGGCACACTCACATGGGCCCGTGCCTATACACCCATGAAGACGCATATATACATGTTCACGTGCACACTCACCACACACACACATACAATGATAATAATGGCACAGATAATATTAGGTGGGTTACTCAAGGTCTGACCAGCATGTTGGGGCAATGCATAGGTCAGACATCTGCCAAGTTGCCAAGAGACCCTCTTCTTGAATTCTCTCATCTTTGTCATTAATTCATATATCCGTCCAGCTTTAAATCAGGTGCAGTGTGGTCTCAAAACTCAGCGGATGTGGTGTAGTAGCAAATGGACAAGTCTGTATGCAGCGACGTCTCCTTGGTGAAACTGAAACAGAAACTGTATGCACTGGAAGCTTAGTTAGATTCCTTGTTCTGATGACATTTGTTTTAAATTGTGGTTTTTGATTGTGAGGCTTTGAGTCATGTGCAGGTAGGGATAAGGCATTTATTTGGTTAGATAAGTATTAGGAAAAAAGGCAAGCTAACCTTGAAGATGTATTTTAGAAGTAACTTTTATTTAGTTCAGAAGACTGTATTACATAATTGTGGTGTTTGATTTCAAATCAATTTAGAATGAAAATAGTCAGCATAGCAAGTGGCGGTGTCATTGACATACCCATCTCAGTGCAGTGACAACGGGAAAATAGTCAGCATTGGAAGTGGCGGTGTCGTTGACATACCCATCTCGATGCATTGACAATGGTGCTGATGATTAAATTCAGACTTCTTTGTTTTCAGACCTGTTTATTTCAATCACACCATATTCGTTATTTTATTGTTTTTGATTCTTGATATCTTGTTTAGAAAAGTGTTTTGTTTGGGGTTGTTTTTTTTTTTTTGCTGTTTTACTTCAGTCAGTCCTGTAGTTTATAAAGCTGAAAGTCGCATTTCAACATACATGGCATTTTTGTGAGACCGATTTGGTTCTTGAAATCTAATTGCGAAGCTTATACTTGAGTTCAGATTATAAATATGTGTTTTTCCAAGGAAAGGAAAATAAGTTATTTGCATTCTGTCACATATCAATTGTTAGAAATCACTCTTTTGTACAAAGGACAGTGCTATTTTTGCAGCTCAGTTATAACTTCCAAGTGATGGTATTGCTTTTGTTTTGTTTGAATAGAAGATTTAGTATCATTTCATAGATTGTTCCTTTCTGACTCCAAAAAGTTTGACTCAGGTGGAAATGGGTCAAATGAAAGAAGCTTAGATCAAAGCAGGGACCTGATAAGCTGTTGGAGTGTCTAGCTCCAAGGTTAGACTGAGAAAAAATTGCCTCAGATCGAAATGGATTAAATGAAAGCAGCATATGTGAAAGAAGATGAGCCAGAAATCTAGGTTCTGATGTGAAAGAAACTGACTTTAGAATAAGTCATGTTATCATTCATATGTTTGCTATCTTTTATCTTTTCCAGTATGTGTGTGTGTGTGTGTGTGTGTGTGTGTGTGTGTGTGTGATCAGAAAAATTTGGTGATGAAAACCAACAAATGTCATGAATAACATGGGGCTTTTTTTTTTTCTTAACTCTTAGACTGAGACTCTTTGACTGCTGTGTGATAAATTTTGGTCATCAGTAGGACAGCGTTACTATTCAGGTGAACTGCAGATGCTTTCAGACATTAGCTTTAAAGAGCTCAAATTAACAACACTTGCATGGCCTGTGCAGTAGTATTCCTGGTGGGCGGCTGCCATCCGAGGGGCCACACTGAGGCATGAGAAACACTGGAGTGGTGAAGGCTGGATACAACAGGTTCATGGAGCTTGTTGACCTTACGGACTATCCCATCGAAGGTTATGTCATGCCTGAAGTGCTCACTGATCTCAACATTGGCCTCATGGGCTGTGCCGTCGACTATAGGTAAGGCTGTGGGATAACATGATATTATTGAATGTTGATGTGCAGGAGAAAGAAAATACTAATTTACTATTTCCAGACAGCATGTGACAGTTGCTGATTAGTTTAAATTGATCATTGTGATAAGGTTGATAAAATTGTGTGAAAACTTGTCGAACTGTTTGTGTGTGTGTGTGTGCGTGCACGCGCACACACGCGAAAACAGGTGGCACATCCTGCTCGTCATTCTCAAGAGCTTTTTCACAAATAGTCCAGTCAGTGATGTTCCACAGTATCCAGAAATAGGTTACAGTCTTTTTTTAAAAAGAAAAATCAGTGATGATTCTACCAGTCTTCCATGCTGGTAATCCAGGTAAGAATGAATAAGGCACAGTTCAGTTTTCACATTGAAATCATGTGCTATATAATACACACACAAAAAAGAAAAATGGTCGCTATCAACAAATGTGATA